>VFFE01007084.1:703274-787029 GCA_008921705.1 Burhinus oedicnemus
GTGGAGGTCTGAGGTTGCTGTAAAGCATTTCAAGAAAAGATGTACAAGTACTCACACAATTTAACATAAAGCAGCCCCTTCATTTTTGTGTCTAAGATTTGAATACCAGCTTGCAAGCATTTTGCAAGCTGATTTTTTTTTTTTTTTTTTTTTGGGGGGGGGAGAAGGTTGGGAAATAATGAGTTTCCATTATAGCTTTTATTTTAAATACTGTAGCTTTAGTGATTTCTCTATTTCCGTTGCATTTAAACACGAACATTGAGGCCTATCTGACTGTGAATGCATGAGAAAAAGTGTACTTCTACCTCATGCTAAACTTTGTTCTGAGAAGAAAATGACATTGAGGAAGAAAATGAACGTTTTCTGAAGTCACCATTTGCGAAGCGAGTCATTCTGATTAAGCGATGAACTGTTTTACTGTCAGAACCCAACCCTAATACCTGCTGTACGGCTTGTTTATGCTCTCCGCGTGATGCCTATATTTCCTAGATGGTTTTCAGCGTCGGTGGATATGCCTTTATGATACATTTGAGGTAAATGTACACATTCTGTGGGTTCCTGTTGTCGAAAGCAAGCCTTAATGGTGATACGTCAGCTGCCTGTGAAGTCCAAGTCAGAGTGCTTGTGCTGGGATGTGGGGGATTAAGGATTATTCTCCGATAACATTATTTGTGTTTTGATATGAATTTGTGGTGTGGTAAAGAGCATGGAAATGAATAAGCAAACAATGTCAGAGCGTAAACCTGTTTATGGCCCGGTTTGCTTTTGACGCAAAGGAATCGCGTCAGATAATGAATTAATTCAAACTGCTGTTTAAATCTGAACATGAAATATTACATATGACATTATGGCATGTTCTGGTAACACGCTGCTCTCAGCTAAAGGTCCTTCAGCATTGTGTCAATACTTTTGTTTTCAGCTGATGAGAGTGTGTGAAGATGTACTTTTTACATTTTGCTGAATTTTAGTCTCCCATGCTTTCACTGCGAGGTTTGTTTTCCTGTATTTTTCAAAAGGTACTTAAATTTAAAATACTCTTTCTATGGATTTAAAGGGAAAGGGGGTAAGAAAATGGTAATATTTGAGATGAAATATTTTCACAAGTTTACTTAGAAGAGATCTTCCTTTTTTCTTTTGTCAGCACAATAACGGGATCTGTTGAATTTTGATGCTTAAAATAAGCTTCTGCGTTCTGTGTAATTTCATAGATCTACATCCCTTTCAACGTGAGAAGCTGTAGCAAGATCAGCACCAGGTTGCTTGCGTGCCATGGATTTTAAGTATGCTGGGATAAATCTTGAAATGCTAGGCTAAATTAATCAAAATGTTGTCTTCCTTAGAAGCCATCATTTGGAACGTACTGTATTTCAAGCTTTAATTTTTGTACTTCTTTGACTGACTGTGCAGGACCAGGTTGGTCCTTGGTGTAGTCCATTAAAGAGCGGAAGCACATTTGGGAGAGTTTAGCTCATAACATGGAATGAGGTGAAATTCACAGAGATTTTTCTACAGATTTGGCACGTAAGCCCATAAAGAAAGGGGTTACACTTCGGAGCTGGAACCGGGAAGTATCCTTTCTTATCAGAACACGTGTGATACCAGGTCCGTGAATGCAGGAAATGCATTTCCATCTCTGTTTTCAGATGTCCCAGAAATATCTCAGGGTTTTTTAATTTGCTTGGTTGTTTTTTGTGGTGCTTGTTTTGGTTTTCAGCTCTTTGACTAAAGAGCTTTTTGAAGAGCAAGCTGCTTAGAGAAATTGTCAGATTCTTATCAGGCAATTTTTTAATTGCAGAAAGGTGCGCTTTAATTGCATTTGTGGTGCAAAAACTGAACATTAAACCGCCTCGAGCTGTGATGCTTTCTCCTGGCTGATAATAGGTATACAGCTTATAACTAAGATACAGTTTTTCAAATCTAAATTTTAAGTTTCATTCTGCTAGCATCTGAACTGCTTTGCGATGAGGCAGCAGTTCACTCTTGTGTTACGCACTTCTTACTTGAAATACCAATTATAATGTAAATTTAAAGGACTGTTTATTGGGTCCGCTTCATCGGTGAGCAGAGGCAGGGGTTCTTGGCTTGGAAATGCGTACCCCTTGTACAGTGCTTGGCTCTCTGGAAGTCTTCTAAGCAAAGTGTTGAATTTGGGCCACCTTGCTTGCAATATTGAAGAGGAGCAGTTTCAGTGTAAAATATGGAGGAGTCAAGACTAAATAAAACTTCTTTAAGGTAGCTTTGAAATTGTCTCCCCGTCCCTCCTTCACCACAGCCGTAAATGTTCTCGGAGATTTACCCGAATCCTTCCTTTAGTGCTTCTAGCCTGAGGAACGGGTCTGGTCACAGACTTACGGCGGTGAAGGTGTGTTCTCATGTGTTTCCCTGTCTAGGTACAGGGAGATTTCAGACTAGTTGTATCTCTGCAGAGGCATGGGCTTTGGTTTTAGTTTGGGGGGGAAAGGAAGCTACGCCCCCTGTTCTAGCAGAAGTCACCTTTGTGCTTTTCAGTTGGCGATCATTTTTTTTATATCTATTGTGCTTTTATTTACAAATTGCAGTCTGAAATGTAATAAAAGCACTTTAAAAGAAATTATGACTCTAAATATTTGACTTTATGTGGCAATTCCATTTTTTTCTGATTTTAGTAGTAGAAACAATAAATATTTGCAATTTCAAGCTCTTTATTTCAGTATAGCAAAACCGCTTTTGCTTATTAGAATAACATATATTCTCTTCTTAAAGTACTGTTAAGCTGCTCTTAAAAGTTCTGAGCTTTGACTTTGCATTTACTAAGTCAGCTTAAGTATTAAATCGCTATTAGAATATCAGCAGCTAGTTTTGCATCAATAGAGTATGTTCTAGACAAGCCTGCACGATTTGATTATGCTGCTGATTTTTAAAAAAGGGAAAAAATAGGTACGTAGCATACCCCTGTAAAATTAAGTGCAGCATTGAACAAGCACACAGAAAACTAAGAATGAAGTGAAGAATGTATTTTTGCTGGTTCTGGGTTCTGTATCGTTTCATCTGATGAAGTCGGTGGGTTTTTCTTATTACTCGGTTTCTAAAGCGTGCTGTTTTGGCCTTCTCTGTGTTGTTTTTCTTGTGTTGAAAGCAGTGTAGATAAAAGTGAACTTCTGTGAAGTGACTTTACTTTTCCCCTGTCTGTTCCAAATACCAAATAATTAAGAAATCATTTTTTTTCTTTTTGTCATTATCTGTACATCTTTTATCTTCTCTTTTGAGAGTTTTGTGGCTTTGATCCAAATTGATTTTGGATAAACAGATCCCATTTTCTTAACAGGTTTGGGCCTAGTTTTCTGACTTAAAAAAAAAAAAGAATTAGACAAGTTTTCGCTCCTCTGATCATACTTGAAAAGATCGATTGCTCATATATCTTCATTGGGTGAAATTTTCTCCAGTAACTCACACTGACTTTTTCTCTGTAGCGGCCAAAAGCGCGGTGCCTCCGATGGCAATTTGATGGCATCTGCGAGAGGAGGACGATGTTCCGGTCCATTTTCTTTCCTAGGCTGCTTTTGTAAATACTGCCTCGGCACGCCTCTGCCAGCCCTTGGACTGCTGCAGCAGCAATACGACACGCTTTGTTTATGAGCATACATATTATTAAGAGTAATGTAAGAATCAGCTGGAGGTTATCGCTTCTTTGTGAAAAAGCTCTCGTGAGCTTTCCGGGACGAGCCATTCCATTAGCTTCCGTGAGCTTTTGAGCTTTAAGCCTTGGAGGCTTCGCTGGTTATTTATCTTCCTTCTTAGCAGGAAATTTCCCGAATCTTTTTCAGCATCTTCCTATTCTTCAAAGAAGAGAGTGTTTCCTACGAGCTTGTGACTGCACAGCCAGAGGTGACAGGGACTGATTGCGCTTCCCCGCGATAAGCTCTGATGGGTGAGGAGGCTGGAAACCCCACCCTTCTGGGACGGTATTTTTGTGGCAGTATTGAGTCATCTTACTGTAGGAAGAGTATTTCTGTGTCTAAGGCTGTCCAAGTAGAGCACCCCATGATCCCTAAAGCGATTTAAAATACATTAGGGAGACGAATGAAATGTGAAGCGTATCGGGTAGTGTTTTTCAGCGTGGTTTTTCATGACACAGAGAGAAATGTTTTTGTTGTGTCGCTAAACCAACATTTCGTTTAGTCGGGTAGCCTGTGTTCAGGCAGTGCCAGATGTTTTACAGGAAGGCAAGCTCTAATAAGGCTTCCTGTGCTCCATAGGAGGAGAAAATAATTCTTCCTAATCTAGCTGAAGATCTTAATCTCTGCAGCACACATTTACCTGTGCAAGTTTATTACAACTCACGTATTTTTAATGTTAATTTCTGTTCTTATGTGCACATTAAATTATTCCCACTCAGAGAGTACTATCCTTAAGGGCATTTATTTGCCAGTGAAGCAGATTTTGTCTTTGTGAGGACGAGAATCAAGCTGGAGATTTTAGCTGTTTTCTTCAATATCTTGCTCTAGTCTGTTTCTCAGGTTAATTCCCTGTCAAGGAGCAGTACGTTTGACTTCCTCCATGTGTTAAGAATGTTTTTAAAAACATTTTTCCATAGTATGTAAGCAGGCTGACCTGCTACTGTGTGGTTGCCTTTTTTTAATGTTTGTGCTCTTTCTGTCCTTCAACTTAGTCACAGCATTCTTTTCAGTTTGACGTAGATGTTGTGATTTAACGTGGATACGTTTGCATATTTATCTGCAAGTATTTGTTTCAGTTGCAAATTACCATAATTCAGCAGGCTATTGGTTCTATCTGTTAAAATTGAGTCCATTCAGAAAGCTCAGAGTAGTAAAAGCGCTTGTAAGAGTGTTATTTAAAAAAAAGAAAAAAAAATCATATTTTTTGTTAGGTGTTCTGTTTTAGAGGTTTGGAGCTTTTCTTATGTGTTGGGTTTTTTGGTTTTTGGTTTTTTTTTGTTTGCTTGGTTTTTGGTTGTTTTTTTTTGTGAAAATCTGAAGAGCTTTCAAATACCAGTGAGAATGAGGACTTTGAAACTCATTGTGATGAGTGTTGGTTGGTAGTAATTTATTCTAATGGTTTAAACTAGATTTGAAATGAATTTTTTCCTGGCAGTTCATAGTTAAATTATCCATAGCAAATATTATATGATTTTTGGTAATGCTACTTCTGTTTTCCTTTGCAAAGGATTTACTTTCTCTCTCCAGTGTGACTCTTGTTGCTCTTGTGAAAGGGGATTCTCTTCGTAGCTTGTACGCTGAGGGACTTAAACAAATGGCATCAGAATTTGAAGATGCGTGTATTGCTCTTGTTATCTTTAAAGCTTGTTGCTGGTGTTCTTACTGGGAGGTACGTACTAGGAAGAGTTAAAATTGTAGAATGTACTTTAACGTATTTACATGTACATAACATATTTCCACGTGGCGGATGAGGGAGAAGGCGTTCTAGTATACTCTGCTGCTGTTCCAGCCACGTGCTTCAGAGATGTGTCCTTGACACGTAGCTTCACAGTTTAAAGTGATACTCTAAAAACAGCGCTTACAGGTTATCCTGAAAGTTGAAGTTTGTGGAAGTGTAGCCACTGATTGCAACGGGCACATGACCCAAATCCAGGATGTGAAATAACTCAGAGGAGGCACGGAGAGTGAAAAAGGTGTTTGCATCATCTGTCGTCTCAGTTGGACCGAGCTCAATGGGGAGGGCAGTACGTAGGAGACGTTGTTCTGTCCGAACTCCAAGATTGTTAAGCATGCCTAGAATGTTAAGTGAGTTGACTGCATCTGTCCCTCTCTGGAGCTTCCCGTTTTCTATCAATTGTGTGTCACCGCTACTTTGGCCTGGACCCCCTCTCTGCCTTCAGATCTCTTCCACTGAAATGTTAACAACAAAGGGGTTCTTGGAGACAGACTTGGGTACTCCTTTCCTGTCATTTTCTGTCAGAAGTTGCCAGTTCTGGCACCGATGCGCGCTTCTAATTTGTGCATTCGCTTAGTGCAAACTAAAGACTTCACTGCGTATCTGAGCAGCTCCGCTTCCGGAATCGCTTCTGTTGGGAGAGAAGGGAGAACTAGAAGCAGGGGAAAATAAGAACGGAATACCATTACTCAGCTTCCCCATCTGCATTCTGGTACTGAAATATGGATGTGTTCTTTTCCTCCTGGTCTGACAGCAGTTGTGTTCCCTGGTCATGTTTTACTGCTTATGTCCAAATCGTACTTCCAAATGAAAGCTTTTTGGTCAGATATGGAAACAAGGAAATAAGCACAATGGTAAACACTTAACCTTTATTGTAGCTTGGTCCTGCCTGTTTGCTCATAATACTGTAGGTAGAAAACGTTGTTTTATGTGTTTAAGTGACTGGCATCTGTCCGCATTGACAGCAAGGTAGAAATACGCTTGTTCCTGGAAGAACTGAGACTGAGTTTCTGAGGGTTTGTTCTGCACCTAATTTCAAAACCTCTCTTAGTCTTAAAACCTAACTAAAAAATGGCATCGTAATGTGAAAGTCCTACCATATGTAGGTGTATTTGTCAAAATACTAAAAATTATTTATTCACTCTTTCTGATTATGACTATTGGTATGTGAAATCATCTCTGCTGCTTTCATTTACGCTTTTATGATTCCAGTGTTTGGGTTAGGGGGTTTGTTTTTATTTATTGGTTTTGAGTTTTTTTGATACTGACCATTTTGACTGTTGCTTGGAAGATAGGAGAAGGCTGGTTTTTGTTTTGGTTTGTGTGTTTTTTTGTTTGTTTGTTTTTTTTTTTTTAACTTAATTGGGAAGTGCCTGATCTGAGAGATGGAAATAAAAGTTAGCTAAATATTTTGCTTTTCAAATATAATTACTGCCAAAATAGTGCTTTTCATTTATCTGTCCTTCATTTGACCTCCTGAGAAATGTAGGCCAGGGTGTTTCGTGTGTCAGCTTCCTCCTTCATATGCATTTATTGCACATTTGTCAAATGCTTTGTAAGGACATTGTGGGGGTTTTTACAAGATGATGTGAGAAATATAACTTCCTCTGTTCATTGGAAAAGGTTGAGAACAAACCCCTAACTTAAAGATGGTAGTTCCTTTTGTTTAATTCCTTATTAAAGATAATTATGCCTTGAATTTGAAGGAACATCTGCTATGTTTTGGAGAGGCACAGAAATCCAATCTGTCTGTTTTTTCCTTGTATGTGTGGAGCTCTGTGTATATCTTGGTGTGCACGTTTGTACAAACTCCTCCTCTGTTTAATCCTAGTATTACGAGAAATGTCTTGTGCGTGGTACCAGAGAGAGTGGAGAAATTTGGGTGACGTGGGTTTAGTATTTTCTTCCAGAGAGGCCAGTTGTGCTGTTATCCAGTGTCATTGTTCTGGATCGTTGTCAGCTTGTTCTGAAATGCACTGAGTTTCAGTTGTTTGAATTGGAAAACTCATTTTAAAGCTTTGCAGCCCTGTTAGTTCCTGTTGCATCTGATGGGAAGCTGCTGGATGTATTCTGCTGAAACGAGAGGTTACTTAATTTCTCTTGAATCTGTCGCTTCTGTGGATGCTGCTGGATAAAAGCACCAGCTATAGCCAAGAAGAATACACTCAAAAGCTGGGGAAGGGGAACTTAAGCAAATTTGCAAATGTATCTTATCCCTGATTAAGCTTTTATTCTAATCCAGGGCCTCTTTAGTGGAAATTGAGAAGCATAAATTGTGCTACAGCATATATTTATTTTCTGTAATTAGGTTTTTAAGTCTAGAGGATGATGGTTAATATGCTGAGCAAGCTATTACAGATAAGTCTGTGAACTGTTGGTTTAAGTTGATTGCATTTGGTAGATAGGAACTTTTGCCTGCCTGGTGATTCGAGGTAGCTTCTATTAGGTGAATGCCTGACCTTTTCTTAGTAGCAAGTATTTCACAGGAAGCTTGGAGGGGAAAAGGTGCAGGCTTAATTTCAAAAACAACACCCCAAACCTCTCAAAAGTAGCACAGTAGATTGTATTTAATAATGGAAATGTGATGCTGTGGATATTTGCTGGTCAAGATGAAACGTATCATCTTGTGATGGGGGCTGCTTTTTTTTCTTTTTTTTTTTTTATTCTTACCATTAACCAAGAATTATACAGTGCTACAGCAAGTTAACATCCTGGTGATGCTTTCCAAGAGAACTGTCTGGCATCCACAAAAACAGATTTAATTTATGTTTTGGCAGTCACTTTCACCTCGAACGTAAAGCATGCTTGTTGAAAAAGTTCATGGCTGGTCGTGTGGTTTCTTTTGCTCAATTACAGCCAAATCAGTCAATTGGGTTGTCACTTGGACTGTTTCTCCCCCCCTCTCCCCCATCCTAACTGTGCTGCGTAGTTCTGCATCAGTTTTTACTCTGCCAGCACACAGTTGGCAGTGCTGTGGGAAGCATGGCTGTGACCACGTTCTGCTGGATGTAGAACTTGATCCAAACCCATCTTTAGTCGGATGGGGTTATGTGCAGAACTAAAAAAAACTTCAGAAACTGAGTGTTTGCTGGATTGAGCGAGCACGGGCGTCAATTTTGACGGAGGTAAGGTATATTGAAGACTATATCAAAGCCTGACGGTGAAGTTAGTTCACGGTTGGTGTGTGTATAGTCTGCAGGCAGGTATACAGCCCATCCAAACAACTCGTCCAGCCCTGTGGCCTCCAGCTGGCAGCTCTCCTTTCCTGTGAAGCTGTTAATAGATTTGTACATCGTTGATGGGCAATGCGCTGGGTGACGTGGCAGAAAGCGATCTCCCATGCTCTCCTTGCCCTGCAATGAACAGCGTACCTTGCCCTGCAAGGCAGATGAACAAACCTCCCTGTAAGTGGAAAGGATAACACACCTCTGCTGTAAAGTTGCACCATCTCCGCACGTGAGAGGAAGAGGAACATAAACTTCCAGCGTCGAAGCTCGTATTTGTGGCGAGCAATCTCTTGCATGGGTTTTTAGAACTTTGTTCCTGATTTAATTACAGTCAGGAACTGCTTACTTGTAAATTTTCCGCAATGTGAATGCGAGTGTTGCAGCAACGGTCACGTTGCGTATTCATGTTGCTGCATGAACAGATGGGGTTCCTACATAATATCCATATTTGACAATCTGATGGGATTTGCCAAGCCTAAGCTTTCATTTAAATTTTAACCTCTTGGAGAGACAGGTTTGTGATTTAATCAGTCAGGAGAGGCCTTGAAGTTATTTGTATCGCATAGCAGATTTCAAGCTGGCGCTTAGGTATGATTTTGGTTTGGGAGACTTCTTGTAGGAATGGTTTGAATAGGCTATTGCACATTAGAATAGTCACTGAATTCAAAGATTTCTCTTGAAACCTTATTCATGTGGCTGATTTTATTAATATCCTTCAGTAAGTGAAGATGTATTTTATATTCAGTTATAACGTCGTGTGACATGCACAGAGCTCAGTTGCTGTGGTACTCGCAGGGAGGATTTTGTACTGCAGGGCAGATGACCTTCGGTTTCCCTTTTCCCTTTCGGCAGCTCCAGGTGCTGCTGAACTTTGATTATTAAAACTTGCTTTAAGACTTGTTTTCCACCTTTTTTTTTAATAGAAATATGTCAGAAATGTCAAGTGCCTCCACGATGCAAGTAAGTTTCAGTACAGAAAGCAGCCTTCGAAAACTACATTTTTTGGTTGTTTATGAAACACTATAGCTATGAAAATATAAAGCTCACCTTGGTGCTTTTTATACTATGTATGCTGCTTTTAAAATTAAAAAAATGAAACTCAGGTGTAAGGTAGATTGCTTAGTATTTGTTTTCATTACGCAGCATGGACAGCTATGAAATTGTGGTTAGGATTGCATTGGTATATGCTCATGGGACTAAAAGCCCTGCTGATCGTGGCAAAAAAAACCCCAAACACTTTTTCAGGGCTTTTTAGTGTCACCACTCCAAAAGGGTGCGGGGGGGGAAGGTTTTCTGTCAAATCAGATTTCTGCATCTTCCCATGGTGCTCTTGCTGATATTTGTCGTTTATACTTAGTCAATTTAGCATTTTAAAAACATTTCTAGTGGCTCACTCTTCCAATTAAAGCCTCCCAGTAGTCTTTTAATACTAGAGAAGCATACCATTTGTAAGATGATGTGTACTGCTGCTGGATGGAAGAGCTTCCGAAACCCAGTGACTTTTCTTTTATGCCTATAGCACTTAATGATCTTTCACAGCTGTTGCATTTTTTGAAGGGGAAAGGAAGTAAAAAAAAGGCTGCAGGTATAGCGCTGTGTGTGCGCGCGCATACGATATATGCGGAAAAAGATTCAGCAGAGCTTGTGTGTACCCAGCCAGCTTGTTTGCTGTAGGAAAATGTTTCGTGCTAAAAGACCTATCAACTAAAGTAATTTTACTTGTAATGAGGGCAAGAATTGGTGTCTTTAAATTTTTATTTGTGGTTAACATGATTGATGTATCTAAATTAAGTAATAAATTGCTTTCAATGCCATGTTAATCAAAACATGTTTACTAATGAGATTAATTTTCCCAGAGTAGAAGTTGCTGTGTGGTCCATCCCTATTTCTAGGAGATGTGTGTTAGTATTACAGATGTTTTGGGGACCAGATCGATGACGGAGCTAGCCGTGCATGCTAATGGTGGTAAGCTCAGCATTTCTCAGGGATGGCTTCAGGAAACCTGAAGTAAGGGGACAAGGACTCATGAATTAGATGTGTTTCAAATCTATAGTAAGTGGGTATTTTGGAGTTTGAAAATCATGAAGCTTAGCATTCTATCTGCATTTTTTGAATTACTTTTATTTTGGTCAGAGAACATTCTTGTAGCCATGTAAATATCACAAAGTTGTCATATCTCAACAAAGCTCATACTCCTTGAAGTACAAAATATTTGAAAAACCGTTTCCTTTGTCCTTTAAATAGGATGGATTCCCCTCCATCCCCTTTAAATAGGATTGATTTCCCCTCTGTCCCTGACTATCTTCTTGCTTAGGTAGTTTTGAATGGTAGGAATTGATCATTTACCAATACTCAAAATGAAAGTCAAATTTAGCAAAAGATTTTTTGTTGTTGTTGTTCAGTGATCTGCTCTTGGTTTTCCTGTTTAATGTAACATATTCAGCCTAGCTAAAACTGATACCTTCCACTTTCAAATCACATTTGTCCACTGTCAGACTTCTAGAGGATAAGAGAACATTTGGGCGTCTATCACCTGGGGTTGGCCTTAGGTGAAAAATGGGAAATAAATTGTATCCAAGGTGAAGTTGAGTCCTTCAACAAGAGTAAACAGTCTCATTCGGTAACCAAGCTCTGTCTAGTGATGAACTGGGGAGGTGAGGGGCTTAGATCTTTTTGCTTTACTGAAGAGAATGTAGTACTGCACTCTTTTAATTTGAAGACTTTTCTGATTTACAGTCTGAATTTTTTCATGGGCAGTGTGTATTTGTGCCTAGGTTGTCCTTCAGAGAATTCTACATCTTTCGTCAGTGTATTTATCAAGGACGATCTTGTTTCTATTGTTTTTTTTTAAACACCCATTTTCCTTTAGCTTCCTCCTGTATGACAGACTTGCCATTATTATGGCCATTCTTCATTATATATGCTCTAAGCTAATATTTTTTTATATATATATGTATTTATTTATATATATATTAATATATGTATGGATGTTTGTAGTTGGGGGGGTTGGAATTTACCAGGGGAAAAAAAAAGAGGTGAGGTCTCTCAAGTGGCTTTAGTAATCACCTGTGTCTGTGTGGGAGGATCTTGTCTGGTAAATTCCAGTGTTTATTTACAGTTTAATTTGACTGATTGTGATGGAACTTCTTTAGTAGTTTTTACTTCAGTGTTCCCTTTCATCATTACATTTCCTGTCACCCCTTTTACCCGTTTCCTACCGATTTCAAAGCTAGTTTGGTGAGCTCCACTTCTGCTCATCCCCAGATGTCTCATTTTCTTTGTTTCTGCATCTTAAACAACGGAGCCTTGCAGGAGGCATTGATCCCTGCCTGGAAAAATTCCCCAGAGTAGTGTTTTAGAGGACTTACTGTACCCAACCATTAACTGATATGCATAAATGTATGTAGGTAGTTGCTTTTTTTTATTTTTTTTTTTTTTTGGTACAGTTTCTCAAGATCACACATATTTGAGACCAAGTCAAAAACCAGTTCTTTTCATCACAGGCTTGTTGTTCAGTTCTGACATCATAGCTTTCTACAGCCTGCCATTAATCTCACCTCTGTGCAAGGTCGAGTGGGAACCGCTGTGAAAATAGCTCCATGAAATGAAGCTAAATTAGGAATAGTTTCTGTGGAGCGTTGACTTTTGTTTCTGCAACCGCAGATGCTCATCTATTCAGGAAAATGGCTAAAGAAAATGAAAACGGTGCAAATGTACTTACAGCAGCTTAGTTCGTTGTTTGTTTAAAAAAAAACTTGTATTGATTCACACACTAAATAAACTGAAATGCTTTTAGAATGTTGCTAATTGTTGTTGACTGGTTCAGTCAATAAAATACAGTGTGTTTAAAAAAAAAAAAAAGTCTAACTAGCTCAATATGGATTTTGAGGGTTTTTCAGAGTGTGTTGCATGGCCTTTTTTGTGTTTGGGCTTGGTTTTTTTTCTCCTTAGAGGTCCCTTCCCTTAATGTTTCTCAAACTCTATTTTATAGACAGCCGGTGGGTCATAAAGCTGTGATAGCGGACAGCAGAGACGTCCCGAACAGGGAAAAATGTATGAGCTTCTGGTTACATGGATTGCACTGTGTCTAGTTCTCTTGGCTGATTTGTATTTACAGCATTTTGTGAGGAAGTTCTGGCAGTGACGGGTGAATATGTTGGTCTGAGGGGTTGTGTGGGAGGACTGGGATGCTGCCTGTCTCAGGTAAGTGTGCTGGTGCTCCTTGGCACTGCCCGTTAGCGCTTTTCCTGGGAGAGGGATTGGCAGAGACCGTGGTGAGGGAAGCACCTCGCTTCCCAGAGCTTCCCCTGGGAGCTGGGCACTCGATGCCGCTTCCAATTCCATGATAAAGTACATCTAGAACCTCTGGAAATAAGACCTAAGTAGGCAGGTTTAAAATCTTGAACTCGGTGAACGTGTCTTTTTGGAACAGAAAAGTTTGTTGTAATTATATCAAGTCTCTACAATCTGATCTTGAAAGTAAGCTGATTTTACATAAATCAACAACGGTTGTGTATTTAGCAATACAGGTAAACGTGATAACTAACATACTGAACTTTGCTAACAAGTGTAAGCATTCGTGAGATCAGTACCTGGGTTTGCATCTGTCACGTTTACTTTCCTACATAGAAAATAGTCATTTTTATTAAAAGCCATATGAAACAGGTTTTCAAACAAAAATATTTATTAGTGGTAAATTTGAAAGCTTCGCATAAAGCCACATGCTGTTCAGCATCACCTTCTTCTTTAAATTGATTAATGTTTTTATAAATATGGGAGGCATGTATATAAATGAATAAATATTAAGCTTCCTTGCTCTTGTCAATATTTAGGTTGATTGGCTGATGTAACTTTCTAAAGTAGAATTGTGTCCCTCGATGTTGGGTTTGTTACTCAATAAATCTTAATAATGATCAATCAAAAACTAATGCTAGACAGATTAAAAACCGAAAGAACAAACAAAACTCCTCTTATTTTTAGTAAAGTGGTTTGATAATTTATTGAAATTCTCCCTGCCCTCTCCCTGTCCTGGATCATCCTCATTTGGAAGGAGGAAGGGAAGGAGATCTCTACAAAGGCAGCAAGGCTCCCTTGCAGGATGTTTTACAAGCTGCAAGACATAGTTCTACAGAAGGAAGGGGGGGGAGATAATAGCTTGTTTCCGTTACTGAAATACAAAACAAGAGGTATGAAACAAATCTATGCTAATTCAGAATTAGCACTAGCTCCTTTATTAAATAATGAATTCTACAATCATACCAAATTAATACTAATATTACAGACTTCAACAGCAAAAGTCAATTGAATCAGATGCATGCTCTTTATGTCTCTTAAATATTGAGCAGACCATGCAGATTCAATATAGAAGATAGGATTATGGGGATGCGAGCAGAGCTATATACCATTGCTCTCAACAAGCTTAGTAACACATCAAAGCTCAGATATCTGACATTGTCCCACCTGAATCTGTGTTTCATAGCACAGAATAATCTCAGCTGTGATTGAAAAAAAAAAAAAAACAAACAAACCCCAAAAAAACCAAAAAACCCCCCAACTCTTCAATTATATTACATAAATGCATTTTCAGTGTGAGAATGACATAACCAACGCCTTTATGAATTACTCAAAGTGGCTCCAAAATAAGAGGTAAAAAACCCAACGATTCTCTTAGTAAGCAGAGATTGTCAGTGCCTTTGGGAATTTTACTACTAATTTTACCCAGAAGGTTTTTATGATATCATGATATGTAGCTATATAAAATTATCCATGCAAATTTGGGGTATTTGCAGACTACATCTACTCCTGGACTTGTGTGCTGGGATGCACGGAATGCAACCATTGCATTTGATACTTTATGTCTTTGAAGGATTCCCCCCCACCCCACCCTGGCCCAGCCTCGAGTGTTCTTAACATACTGATTATTTCTTTGCCAAGAAGAGAGCAGTTGAAGGAACCATCAAAGAAAACTGCGCGTATAGACTTGGTCTGAGGACCTCAGTAGATGATGTTTAAGCTAATGTGCTTTATTTTGCAACTGTGGTGGACTTCACTGCCTGCAGTGAGGAAATTCCACTGGTGGGCAATCACTTTCTTCAGCTGCTGTAACCTGATTGTGTTTAGTACCCGTGTCCTTAGCAACTTCTGGTGAGATAACAGAAGGATGGGCATAGTTTCAGAGTCTGTGCTATTCGTACGTCCTTCTCACGCCCGCTTATTCCACCGGTTTTGTTAAGGTATTAAATAGCTCCTGGTTTGAGGGTCGTTGTTCAAGTCCCGTGCTTGAGAAGGTTTATAAAAGAGGCCTCTTGAGTTTGGCATGTGTAGGTTTGGTGGGAGTCTTTTGGTTTTGTTTTGGTGGTGTTTGCGTTTGGGTTTTTTTTTTTTTTTTTGATTGAAATTGTTCCCTCCCGTCTCTATGAGATGGGGCCCTTATAACCTCGTTACAAGGTAATCTGCTTGTTTTAAACGCTGTCTCTTTCATGTTGTTGCTTTTGCTTGAAATGGGCCTGTTTTCCTTTTCTGTGTTATGTGAATAGTCAATGGAACAGAAGTTCTTGCAGTTAAAATGGTAGAAAATCCTCTTTTAAAATGCGTGCTTATTTGAACTGAATGTGCTTGGGGTTTGGGTATATTTCAATTTGGGCAAACATTTTAACCACAATAATTTCATGTACAGCATTTAAGCACCTTAAACGTGCAGTTCGTACCACTGCAAGCTGTACTCTTATACCAGGACTCTTCTTAAAACTACAAATGTGTTTCTGAGCTTAGATTTTGCTCTGCTCTGATTTTACACTCTTACTCCTTGAACTCAAGTCTGCTCTGATACTGCAAACATACCCTTAGCACGTGGTAGTGTTTTCTGAAGGTCGCTTTTCTTTCATGGTAGCTCTTACCCGTTCCTACCACAAATCCATGCTGCTTTGGTTTTAGTTCAGCTTTCTGAATTTCAGTTTTAACCTATCTATAATCATGTAAAAATAATACATGGGGTGCCAGGGGCTCTTCTGTTTACATTGTGTGAGTATGGACTACCTGCCAGATAGAGGAGAAGAGGTTCCAGAGAAAACCATTGGCATGGATGATCGTCACCGAGAGAGAAAACTTCATCGTTATTTTAAAAGATTAAAAATTCTGAGGGGAAAAAAAGCTGGTTACCTTATCTGGGAAGTGTGATGTTCATTTAACCTGTTTTTTTTCTTGGTAGTTTTTCCTTTTCAAGAAGTGAAAATATTGTCCTGGCATCCCATTATCCTGTCATTCTAGCAAAGAGCTGAAGAATAATGCGCTAAGAAAAAATGTCTGCTGCTAATAGAGTATTTGGTAGTAAACTATTAAAGGTTTATCTTGAATGATCTCGCATCAAAATATAAAGCAGAATAAGACTTTGCAATATAGGTAACTTTTAATTACATATTAACAGTGATACCTGTACCTTATTAGTGTGGGAAGAGTCTTCATGTTTTCATGAAACACCTCACTAAAATGGTCTGCCACGACTTCAGCCTGATTCTCATTAAATAAATTGATATTCTGTGGTGGATTGTTGAGTGACAAGCATTGCAAATGCACTGGAAGTTTTCCTTAATGACTAAGCTTTCTTGCCTAATATAAAAATGAAAGCCTGCGCAGGAGTGAGCGATGTTGTCAAACCTGTCATCAAGTTCTCGGAGCTGGTTTGAGTACTTGTAATGTTCTTCCTTTTAATTGACTTGGCAACTTGCAAAGGTTGATTATAAAAGGGGAAAAGCAGTTTTTAAAGGTGGTGGAGAAATTTAGCTTCATAGTTAACTGTGCAAAGTTTTATTGCCTGTTTATAGAGTTTGGTTGAAACATTAATTCATCAGCTTGGGTTTTTTAATCTGTTTTTGGGAAGGGCTAAATAACGTATTGAAGAATTTACAGTCTTGGAGAGTGTTTGGAGGTTGAACTAAAAAAAAAAAAAAAAAGAAAAATCCTCTATTCATTTGTTCAGTGTCAGTCTGTCGTCATTACCTGAGCATCACTGGTTTTCTTACTGGCAGCAAAATGAAGACAGACCCCACCCCACTAATAAGGAAATCTAAAATGGAAACTTTGAGTGTTTTGACGAATGGCAAACAGCAATCACTGTAGCAGTTTGGTGACAAGAAGTGGAAAACTTAAGATTTCAGAAACTGTGGTTTTCTTGAAATCTTAACCTTTCTCTGCTGCAGAGGTGGTGGTTAGAAAGCTGAAGCGTGCAACAGCTTGGTAAGAACTTCTTTTAATGTCCTACTAATCATCCGTGGCAAAAACCTGTAAAGCTCTGGGAGCACAGCAAGGTGGGGCTCTGAGAAGAATCCACGGTGAACTCTCTTTTATCTGATGTTTTTCGTTAGAAGCTCCAGCGTTAATCCCCCGTGTCTATCAGAGCCGCAGGGCAGCGTGACCGTTGCCTCTGATGACAGCTTTTTGCTGCGTTTCTCACCAGCTTCGTGACCACCAGCTGGAGCTGCGTTTCTGGGGCGCTCTTGCGGTGGGCCGCGTTTGATGGAATCGCAATGGTACATAATTCCTCCTCTGAACTGCGTTTTTCTGAGTCGTTGTCTCAGCAGAATTAACTGTAACTTGTGAAACTGTAGGATTTATACAATTGCACAGTGCCAAGGACAGATGGGGAGGCAATGCTATTAAAATGGCAGATGGCGGTCTTGTAACCTCTGCCAAAGAAATTACAATAAACGACCAAGTATTTCCTTTAACTTTTGATTTCTGATGTTCCTTTTAGGAAATAGTGTGTTGTATTTTTCACTCTGGTGTACTTCTCCAATGATTCCCCTTGAACATCAGAAACTAAATCAGGAACCAGATAATTGCCTTTGGGAAGACTATAAAAATTCACAGTATAGAGGGCTGGTTTCAGAGTTGTCTTTTAAAAAAATGAGTGATTGAAAAAGTGATTGAAATGATGTTAGTAATTCTGTTTCTGTGTTTGTAATGCTGCATCCTGTGTCAAACCAAGCGTAGGATTCTGAGGGTGATCTCTACAGCAGCTTTGGCTGAATCCAAGGAGGGTTTAAATTGGTCGGGACACGTGGGTGAAATCTGTACTGTAATGCTGACAGGTGACTGTCCGTAAAATTGCCATTACTATTCCTTTCAAAATACATGCATGTAACTTTAACAGTTATTTGTACATTTCTCAGATTTGGAATGACGTTACACAGCAAGTGACCGCTGGAAGTAGACTGTCAGTGTTTAATCCCCATTAACACTGGAGCCGATGGGGAAAATTGCAGAGTATGTCACAAATATTTTATCTATGCGTAGCATCGCTGCCACTCATGCAGGCGAAGTCGAGCCAAATGAAGGTCTCTAACTGTTCTGATTACTAGAGCGCGTTCACTGATTCTAGTAAATGGACTACGGAAAGAATTTTCAGACAGTGTGTTTAAAGCTCCCTTTTCACTCTCCTTTATGCCCAGTGCTAAGTACTGCTTATCTTGCTGCTCCTTCTCCAATGAGTATGGTGGGGGTAGTTGTCCCAAGTGACACTTTTCCACCAAAATCTGGTCTATATCCTGCCAGTCATTCTTAGACCACAAAAATAACGTACGCTTTCAAATTCTTGAACCGCATTAGGCTTTAGATTCTTGAAATATTTGCTGCCAGGCTGTTTGATTAATGATTTGCGTAGAGCTTTCCAGTGAGGAATTTTAATTTTGAAGTGAAGAACCAGAGCTAGTATCTTCCCACCTCTGGTATACTAGTAATATACTGTATTATATGGGATACGCAGTAGCATCTTGGAAAGAAGGCTGACTTCAAGAAAGAGATATACGCTGTCAGTTTACCAGAGGCTCTGGTGGTAGTGCTTTTAGCATTAGGGAAATTTGATATTACACAATGTAAAAAATCAAATTGTAAAGTGGTGAAATGGTGTTGTTTAGGAAACTTTAGATCCTAGTTCAGCATGATAATTAATCCTGTATCTTGGAGCCTACGAATAGTCCTTGGGACTAAACATACCTTAGGTCTGCTTGTGTTTTACATAGTCTGCTAAATCATAATTTCAAATCCATTTCAAACTCAGAATAGTCATCGTTTTGGTTTGCACAATGATTGCATAGTTCTAATACAAACAAATGTGTGTTAGTGGCACAGGTAAATTAGTGTATGTGATAGATTTGGCAGATAATGCCAGTTGGTAGTTTGATTAATTTGAAATGTGACTTTTATATATAACACATGGAACAATTACCAGGGTAATTTAGATGGATATTACGTTTACTATAAAAATCAAGAGACAAAAAAAGCTGGTGTGCAATTTATTAATGATAGAACTGAGTATCTCTACTACTTTTGTATAATAGTGCTGAAAATCTTATTAGAATGTGGCCCTTAACTAAAAAACCACGTGGCAGGTTGGCTATTGAGAGGAAGGAAGAGAAATGAGATTTCTGTCCCTGGATCTTAACTGAGGTCAGTTGTCCTTTCTGCGCGCTGTTGTGTGAACTATCCGTGCGAGCTGTAAACTGATTACTGGTTTGATTAAATCATTTTCCTGTTAAGCTTTTATGTCTCTTTCTTGCCTCTCCTTTTGGGACATGGAGAGGGGGAAATCCTTTGCAGGTAGCTCTGGGAAGCAGACGGAGATCTTTATAACGATTGTGTGGCGTTGTACAGAATAACAAGCAAGATAGGCGTCTTTGGCACCGTGCCGGTGCTCTGCCTATTGCGGCTCCTACGGCCTTGGGTGTAATCGTGTTAATGGTCTTCTGTGATACCTTCGGTGATGTGATGAGCGATGTTTTCTCTCGCCGCTGATACGGCACAAACACGACAGTCCCTATAAGCTTCACTTATAAACACTGCTATATAAAATCCATCAAAAATTTGAAAGGGCTGAGGTCCGGTACCACAATGTCTTGTTTGGGATTAGCATCTCTGAGTTTTAACGACGCGCCAAAGTGAAATGCAGGCTTCAGCTTTACTCGGTTGTTTCAAAACCAAGTGATTATTAAAAAGTCTTTTTATCTTCAGAAATGAACTACTTCTGGTGTCCGTATAGTACTGTGTTAACCTGTGTTACTTCTTGGTCTTTATGCCATAATAAAACATTCTTTAAATGGAATAATTTTTATGCCATTAGTTGACTAAAAATAGCCTAGAGCACTAGTCAACATTTTAAGAGGATGAACTGCTTTGATCAATGTTAAAAGGTGAAAAACTAGCAGTAATTGATGTTGAAAATATTAAGTATTTTTTTTAATGGGAGGGAAGGGTAATGGTCATGAAAGCTGAAAGGCTGTTTTGCTTTTTTGTCCTAATTTTGTCCAGATTTGGCACACTGTCTTTAAAATGACTGTCTGATCATATGACCTATAAAACATCTACAGTGTTCTTTAAACTGTTATTTTTCGACAGACTTTTTCTTCATGGTGGGGGAATAACGTGCAGCTTAACTGCTGCAAAAGACTGGTTTGATAAACGAGCCGTGCCTCTGCCTGGGATGATGTATTCCTGTTCGCAGTGAGATTTCCAAGTGACGCGGTTACTGTGAGTGAAGAAGGCGTCACGCAGAGGAGATTACCGAATTGAGCTCCTCTTAATGAAAGTCTGCCATAGGATGCTTGCCGTGGTTCCTGGCTTTCAGATCTACTGCTACGGAGGTGCCACGTGTTCTCCATGAAACACACGTCTTGTAATGCTTGTTCACCTTTCCCAATGTCTTTGCGTGTTCCTGAAAGGGATTATCTCTGTCCGATAAGCTCCTTAGTTGCTCTGCACAGGCCTTTTCCTTCACAACTATTCCCTCAAGATATTTATAGGTACAGCATTAATAACATATGCCTTCTTAGAGGCCTGAAATGGATATTTATATAGGTTTGTACAGGCTTATTTGGCTGGTAAAGAAATTCAGCTACTGGGTGTCTTTACATTTTGCGAGATGTTCAAATAGAGCCCTAGGGGATATTTGTTTTTTGCGAGCAATGGCCCTGCTAGGATTTTTTTTTTTTTTTTCACCCCTCTTCCTACATTTCTACGTTCTGTGTGAGACAGAGGTGGCTTGTGAACGTACAGAAAATGCAGCAGGAGAAAAGAGCAAATGGAGGGGGTGAGGATGGAACAAGAGCGTGGGGTTGTGTTTTTTTTTTATTTTATTTATGATGTTGGAAAGCTGTGAAAACATATTAGCTGCTTGACGTTCCTTCTGATGCTTTGCCGTGACACTACGGAATCAGCCTTCAAGGGATAGAAAATGTCCTTGTGCTGCACGGAATTGCCACAAGAACACATTCATTCTAGGAGGCGGAGTGTAGTGTGGAAAGGATGTTTTCCTGCGATAGTTACCTCGTATGTGTCTATATAAACCATCTCTGCACGAGAAACTCTTTGAAAAGATGACTGTTTGCACTCAAACCAAATGATGCTTTTTGGATGGACATTAAAAAGGACCTGTGAAAGATAAGAACAACGGTCTCTGGAAAGGCTACTTAACTGAAAAGCAGAAATTACCACTTTGGTTTTTACTGAGAAGTCTCCCTCATGTAGCTTAAGGTCATTTTCACATTAAATGTTCAGGCTACTGTTCCTTCCATACTTAAGTGTGCCTGTAAGCTATCATTAGTTACTGCTTAGATGTACAAGTCTTCTGAGGAAGTTCTTCAGCTATCGTTTCTGTGCATAAACTGTTCTTCTTAAAGAAATTGCTAAGCTATTAATACTAGGTTATTTTAAAGAAGTCTATCCTAGCTGCTCTAACCTTCCTGGCAAAACCGGGAAATACCTCTTGGCTTTTTGCCAAAAGCAGAAACGTCATTGCTGTTCAACTTGTTGTGAAAGCAATGATGTAAGAAAGGCTTCAGTGGTGCTACCTAGTAAATAATTTTGTGAATTTTTTAGGCTTCCCAGTATGCTTTCTCTTTATGAAGCTTTTCACTGTTGCAGAAGCAGCCTTAGTCTCAGTTATTTCTCTTAGCATGACAGAATATCACTGGGTAACAGAATAATTTCAAAGAATGAGTAGGGAGTTTGGATAAAATCATTCTGTGCGTTTTATACTTGTAAATGAGGCTAGATACCTCTGGATGAGTACCTTGTTAACTTCACAATTTTTGACGCAGGTAAGGCAGAAAAGCTTCTTTTGGGGTAATCAGGTGAAGTAGAATCTTTTTCTGAACAAGTCAGGAGGTGAAGAGACTTGTAAAGTTTTGAAAATTTCAGAAGTACAATGAAACATGCTGAGTGAGCTCTTCTGATTTGGAAGAGGAAGGGGGGGTTCCCCTTTGTTGGAGGGAGGGTAAAAATCAAAACCAAAAATGCAACAGAAAAAATAATAGTTCCTCTAGAGGAAAATGGACAATTGAGAAACTTCCTCCAGAAACTTTGATATCTTCTGCCCAAATTGTGAACCAAAATCTTGCTGAAGTGCTCATGGAGGAGAGTGAATGGGAGACACTGTAGTTTTCATGTCTCGTGAAGGAACTGAATATACTTCTGAGGAGGAACATTTTTCTTTTCTGTCCAGGCAGAATGAGTTCCTGACTCCTTTTAACTCGTAGAAGAAGCTGCTGCATTTTTGGATTAATATTCTTCTGGACATTAAAGAAGAAATTTTAGTTAGCTTGAAAGAACCGAATAATATTTCTGCCTTGTCTCTCCTTTACTCAAAGCTAAGTGATTACTTGTTTGGTTTTTTTAACTGTCCCTCCCCCTTGGGCAGGTTATGTTTGTAGGTCATAAAGAAGCACCAGCCAAATATAAAACAAACTTATTAAGCAGAGCAGGGAAGTAACACATTCTTCAATATTTATGTTGAAAGGAATGTAAATATATTTAAATTTTCAGTATAAGTATGGAACTGTGTGATTCTGATATCTAGTGATGGAAAATTACCGGTATATTCACTGTAGCTGAATGATTGATTTAGCTTTGTAGGCTTTTTTTTTTTTTTAACAGGTTATCTACCAGAGGCCTTTTTCCTTAATTTGAATAAATCAAATTTACACCTTTACATTTTTTAGGCATTTTTATCCTACTGCTACCACACGCATTCAGTACTAGCAACTGTTCAGGTTGAATGGCAAAATAAGATTATTTAAAAAGTGAATAAAGTCCCTCTAGCTCCCCAAAACCTTGGTCAAATGCAGGCAAATTATCCAGAGATTCACGATAGTTCATCATTTAAAAAGTAACAATTATTACTTAGAGGTGGGTTGGTTTTTGTTGAGTTTTCTTTTTCCCTTTGTTGGTATGATCGTAATGTGGTTTTCAGCAAAGCTACCTTAACAAGTCTTCCAGCCTTAATGAAAATGCTTCTCAAGATGTTCACTGTACTGGCTGTTTACTGATGCACTAATCTCTAGAGTCACCTGAAGAGCCAAACAATTTTAACACTGAGTGAATGCCAAGTTAGACAAGCTTTTCTCATCAAAGGTTAGCGCACTCTTTAAGAGGCTTTTTCTTGGTAGCTCCTGGAATGATTTTTGAGCGTAGAAGTCCTCCATGTTTCAAGCTGGTCTGAATCCTTGGGTGACATGCCAGTTGTGTTCATACTTGAGTTGTCTTCATTGAGTCCAGATTTGAAATACTTGCTTTTGACGGTATTTTTCTCCTGGTGTTTTTTCCGTTGGATCATCACTATTTTCTTTCGCTGTTGGGTTGATCTACCGTGTGGTAGTAAGCATGGCCAGTCCTTCCAGGTTCTTTTGCTGCACGGTGTTTGTATCTTTTATTAGCTGTTGACTTCAACTTCCTTTTAGGATTTTGCAATGAAAACTCTTGTGTGTATCACTCAATAGTAGTAAGACACCGTTCTTCCTCTCTGTCGTTTAGATGCTCTTTCTGTGTCTCCCTCCCCCTCTCTTTCTCCCCTGGTCTCCCAGATGGAGAGAGGAAGATACTTGTCTACTTTAATGGGATATCAAAACTGCTTTTGAAAGCCTTTGGGGTATTGTTTCCAAAAATCGGTGTAGCTGACAGAGCGTTTGCACCAGGGAATTGTCAGAGAGGTTTGGGGCTGTGAAGGCCAAACGTAGCCATTTCGTGAACATCAAAAGGGTGTGCTGAAGCCTCAGTTCACAAATTATTAGGTAGTAGATGGAAAGCTTTAAAATGCATGGATGTGCAATGTTTCATTGCTACTAGAATACACGTTCTGTTTTTACCTGTTAAAATACAGATTTTAATTTGAATTTTTAGAATCATTAGAAAAGAGAAAAAGGAGTAAAATCTCATTGATGGATAGACAATTTTGTTCAGTCTGGAATCCCTTCTTCTGCATCCCATTAAACCTTTTGAACTCTCTCATTTGAGCTGTGAGCGGAAATATTGACACATGACCCCTAACTGCAGATATGTTAAACTGAGATAGGAGTGGGCAATTAAAAATGTACCTTTAAATAGAAGTGCTGTCTGTACGGTGTCCAGCCCATTAAGCAAACTGGCAGACTGTAGCCTGGAATTCTCTTTGAGGGAAATTGGAAATTCAAGTTCTTGAAGTAGTTTAGCAGTGAAGAAAATGAAAGTGAGGATAAGAAGCATGGAAGATGTACGTCTGAAAAAGGTAAGCATGTTTAAATTTCACGTGTTTATGGAAGTAATTTAGGAGTGAAAGACTGGATGTTACTGCACATTATTACACTCTGAACAAATATTTAAGGGTGGGGGAGAACTTATATTAATTTTACACCGGTTTAACCATGGAGCAGTGAGTTTACATTACTCTCTTCCATGCTGCACCTGATCTCTAGCTTCCTTATCCTTCTGTACTCCGAATTCTCTAGCCTTTTTGGGAGGTTTCATGACATTGGGTAACTTAGCTGAGCGACAGAGGTGTAGTTGTATCCCATGTAGTGCTGGAGTGGTTCAGAAATACAGCTTGGAAATTAGAAGGGATGGGAGGATGTTAGTTTACCTGAAGAGCTACGCAGGATCTGGAGGAATCGGAAGTATTCAGCATGAGAATGTATTTCCTGTATAAATTTGCAAACTATTTTTTTCCTGGTAGGCGCAGAAGCTCGATTTGGTTAGTCCTGTGGAGCTTAGTTGTCTTTTTTTTTTTGTTTCTTAGTGGGATACCTAATTAAAAAGAATGTAGTCTTAATGTGTTCTTAAAAATGTTGCTCTAATTCAGTGTAATCTTTTATGAAAATCATGAGAAAATGAGAGGATGGGCTCTGTGGACTGGTGTGTGTTTACTGATAAGTTGGTACAATGTGTTCCTATCAGAACAAACAAACCTTAGTTCCTGCTTTGCTTTCTTAAACTTATACTGACGTGTTACATACAGCAATGGCTCTTCTCCCTCTGCAGTTTAACGAAGTAAAAATAAAGCTCCTAAAGCCATGGCTCGTTGCTGGCGCCCATGCACCCACTAACATAAGGCAGCCCCAGCTAGGGTGGTATGGGGCAAAGTGATTTCTTCTTGCGTGCACGCTGCTCCGGCTTCTGTACGGCATGGCGTAGTGAATTCAAGTGGGCTGTTGCTATTTCCATGTGGATCTGTTGATGGATTCCTACATCAGAAGAGCTTCAGTTGTCCTGGTGGACCATGTTTCTTCTCCACTGAAAAAAAAAAAAAACCCACCAAACCAAACCTGGAGTACAAATGCGGAGGGGGAACCTCAATAAAGGTGTGGGAGCTTTTTTCGCTGTTTTGTTTTCCCCGTGGGAGTTATCAGGGCTCTCTTTGGTAGTAGCAAGCAAAGCCTCATGCGCAGAGCTTAAAGCTATTTGAGGGTTTGACCCACTGATCTTTCTTTCTCCTAAGTTGGGATGGACAAGTAATTGGCTGTAGAAACCTGATAAACTTCCAGTTGCTTAACAACGTCAAAGCAAACAATAACTACCATGTGTTTTTGCTAAGCTCGTTTGTATTTAAAATAGCTGTGAACGTGTCAAGTGGGGACATGAATAAAATGCTGTCCAGATAAACCACTTAGATAATTAAATTCAATTGAATTTTAAGTACTCATTTGTTTCGTCTGATGATGTTGCATTGTGTAAACCTATTAATTTGGGGTTTGTACAGCTGTTTCACTTACACCGGCACCAAAAGGTCAGCTTGTGTTTCTTCGTGGCAGTCTTCTGTTTATGTACAGCAAACATCAGATCAGATGTTAAAACGCTGGTGCAATGCCAGAAGTGCCCAAACTTCTCAGCTTTTGAAAGTCTGCCGATAGGTTGAGAACGATGAAGAGAATGAGTTGTTTAATAACGTCTAGTTACATACACATTAGAGTAAATTGGCATTGTATAATCAAACCACAGATCATTTAGCTTGATGAATTAGAAGTAGTAATTCTGTAAATAAGGAAAATACCGGTTGATGCAATGGGATTAGTGGGTTACAAACAACTCCCTTGCATGAGGGTTGCCAAATTAGCTGGAAAGCCTTGACATTGTTTTATTTAAATAAAGGGAAAAAAGAAAGACTCTAATTGTAAAAACTTAAGTATAGAGCCGCTGGGACTGAAAGCTTGCACAAGAATTGAAATTTATATGCAGTAGTTGATTCCCTCCGTTATCTATGGACTGCTGTATATGAAAGTAATACCGTTTTTATACTTCAGCTGGATGGTCTTCAGGCAGCAGCTTGCGCTCAGTTGTGTGGTGGAATGAGTTTCAGGCATGTTTCGGCATGCAGGCAGCTCGTTAGTGTCCAGTTGCTGTTTTCGCTTCCCGAACTGTTGTTTGGCTTGGTGGAAAAAAAACTACGAACCTCCAAAACTATAGCCCTAAAAAGGTCTGAAGTTTACTACATCGTAAAATAGTTGATGAGAAATAATTTTGTGGCCCCGGAAGGGGTGAGCGTTCTAAGTCTGCTGTTTAGATGGAGTAAATGAGCCCAGAGAATCAAATATTGACAAAGAATATTGAAGACCTCACTTACAGCAGTATGTGCATACAAGAGTTACGTGTAGCTTAGAGATCAAGGTTTCCTTAACTGAAAGCAGATCAGAGTATTATTCATTCTGCTGGAGGCCGAAGTAGATTTTAAAAATTATTATAAATAAATGGAGAAAGGAAGGTTAGATGAGGTTCAAAGCCAAAGCAGTTGACCTTCGGATGAGAGGTATCATTTATTAACAGTTGTGAATTGGTTTGCATTTCAGACAGGGGGTTTTGTTTTTTTTTTTCTCTCCAAGTGTTATTTTTCTACTGCGGGTCTTCAGCGGATCTTTAAACTTGTATCCTTATTTACTTCCTGTGAAGTTTATAAAGCAATAGAATGATAGGACTGTTCATGGCACTTACCCAAATCTATTCTAGAACTAGAAACTTTGGACAAACTAGTTATTAAATGTCCTTTGTAACGGGCTTGATCATGTAAATATGTACAAATTACTGCATTTTAATCCAAACAATGAATAAATGATTTATTTTAAATGCTCTGATATTTCACCAGTATTATAAATGCTTGTGTCAGTATAACAATAATTTTTAAAAGGGGGGCATGGGGAGAGACTCTGGTTTAAGTGTAAATTCTAATCTTTCACTTACCCTAGAAATGACTGGCTCACTTGACAGCAAAATACATGCGATTTCTGAACTACGGACTGATGAATTCAGTGGCTCCTAATGAATGCTTTAGTAACCGAGTTCTGCTTAATTAGTGTAGTTAAATTTATGCATTGCTGAAGCTCTCAATAAGTTTGTTATCACTGTAATTTTGTGGATCGCTTAGATTAGCCTCTGTAGTTACATGCAAACATACGTCATTTTTCAGAAGGGTTTTAACTAGGTAAGCAATTTCCTGAAATGCTGAGAAACGCTCCAAGATTCATTCAGTTTAAGTGATGATAGGTACGCTGTTTATCTTAGTAATACGTTACTGCGAAGGATTCATCCCTTTAGTTCACCTTAGCAGTTGTAACGACTAATGCATCAAGTCGCTCCTCAGATAATTAAAAGAGGATCGGCAGTGTTCCTTTTTTCCTCTCTATGAATTTAAGAGGGCTCCCCAAAGGAAAGGCTAGCCCTTGGGCCATTAATACAGGTAGCCACTAAACAGCTGTGTTCTGTTCGGCCTCTCTTACCCAGATGTCGCTGCCAGATGTCAAACAAAACTTCCTGCACGTTTTTTCCAAGGAATCAAATGGCTGCGGGTCAGTCAGACAGTGGCTGCTTCAGGCAAAGAGCTGAAATGTGCCCTTGGAACAGCCGTATCTTTTATGCGGTGAGGAACGAGACCTTTTTATGACTCCTTGTAGCTTTTGTCTGGAAAATTTCAGTATGTTGGACGCCCGTTGGCTTAGTTCTGGTCAAAATCGCCTGTTTCCACACATAACTTTCCACGGGCCTTGTCTGCGGAGCGGTCTGTTGCCAGCATTGCACAACGTTTTGGTCTATTTAGCAGAGAAGTTCATTTTTAAGCTGTTTATCTTTTCAGTTCCTGATGGCGGTTCTCCCTCTTCCCCCCTTTAGTAGTTCATTTGCATCTACTGCCAGAGTAAAGTGATTTGAATAATGTGTTTCAATTAAATATCTAAAATAAACGTAACTAAATCAGTCTCATCAGCTGACTATACCTCTCTACTCATGTATTTCTTTTGTTTTGGTGGTGCATACCTTAAGTGAAATTCTGACTGCGAATTATAATTGGCTAGGCCTTAGGGTTGCTTTTATTATTGTTGGATTACCTTCTTTTACTATAAACAAATGAATAAGAAGTATGTCTTGTTCCGGTTGAATGTTGGTCTTGCTACTTTTCAAATGAAAACGGACATCACTGAGTTATTGGAAATTCCCATTGTAAAATAATACCAGGTAATCAGGTTTGGATTAAAGTACTTATTACAGGTCAGCTGTACATGATCTTTTTCAGTATAATGGTTTAAAATTACTTCGTAGCAGTTCAGATTTGTTTTCTAGTAATAACATTATATTGTATGACATCAAATGAAGCAGTCTCATCTTCTGTACTAATGCTTCCAGGTATAAACTGTTACTGTTCACAGCTGATGGTTAGCCGGTTAGCTGCTCAATCTACCTCTCACCCCTCTGAAATCTGGGAAGTCCTCTTCTTGTGTGACACCCTCTGAAGTTCAAGCTTACGTTGAACCAAAGTCTCTTGAAGCATAGACCTTGGTAGGAGCAGTTTCATGTGGTTGGTGTTATCCTTACAGTGCTGTACCAGGCTGCAACGCTTCCTTGGAAACGTGTTGGTTTTCTACAGTGGCTTTTTTAATGAGTAGGGTGTTAATCAAAGATGCGAAGGGGAAATGCCTGCCAGAGTAGCTGGAGAAACCGTATGCATATAGGTGTATATACAGCCACACACGCTTTTCATTCGTTTCATTCATGAAGCTCTTAAGTCTGTGTAGTTGTGGTGTTTTGTGGTTTTTTGTTTGGTTTTTTTGTTTGTTTGTTTGTTTTTAATAGCTCACTTGAAACTTAGTTAGGAAGATAGTCAGAATAACTTGTGTCAAACTGCATCTTGTAAGGGGGCATCCAGGTTGGACGGGGCTTTGAGCAACCTGGTCTAGTGGGAGGTGTCCCTGCCCATGGCAGGGGGGTTCGAACTGGATGACCTTTAAGGTACCTTCCAACCCAAACCATTCTGTGATTCTATGACCTTTTAAGAGAAGCTATGAACTTCCAGTATTTGGTGGTTGAATTACCTGAGTTTTAAAATTGTATCATCCCAGAGGCAATCCAGAAGGGCTTTTTCCCTCTCTTTCTTAACTCAAGTTAAGCCTAATATTACTTTAGTGAAATGACAGCATGCAAGATGTGGTCAGCAATTTACGTGCTAAATAAGCTTGTTTCATACTTCAGCTTGAGACCTTTAGGACGCACCTGGTCATAAATTTGATGGTGGTGTGGGGTTGGTTTTTTTTTTTTTTTTGAGAAAACGCTTATTAGTTCTAAGTGTGACACAGGGAGTTTCTAGTTTAAAATAAATTCTTGTTTTGCGAGGCAGCTTACAGCTGAGGCATTCTGTACATCTGAAAGGTGCTGGTCATGGACCTGGTGTGGTGGGATTAGGGGTCGGTGATGAGTGGATCCGAAGGCTGTTGGGAGAAGGTGAGCTGAGGAGGATGGATCGCTTCCTTTTCTTTGCTGGCAAAAAGCTGAGTTCTGCTCAGGTGTGAACAGGAAACCAGTTGTAGTTGCTGCAAGCTGCCTTCTCCTCCTTCGTATTGGCAATGGGGAGCAGCAACAAAGAGGAAGAAGAGCTGTGCGAAGGCAGTGATGCCTAGAAGCTTGTAACATGAATAAAAAAAAAAACTTTGAGAAAAGCTGTTTTACGCACTACATAATAACTCAGAAGCATGACACACCTTCACAGCATCCTTGGAGAGAGCGATATTCTAGGAATGAATGTACTTGAGAATTTAGCTGGTTTTGATAACACGGCATTACTAATCTTATTTATTGGACATTTGCTGAAAGGAATCAGGCACATAATATTGAAGTAGTCCAACTTCCTGGTGGAGGGATGCTGTCGTGCATTTGGATTAGTATATAAATAATTGTTGGTTTGATTTGGTTGTTTAGAGCTGATCATTAATCTCCAAGAGGCACTATGATTTTTTTTTTCTTTGTCAACTATCTGCTGACCTCACTAATCATACCAGACTAGAAATGTATTTAGTCATTAGCTTTTTCTATTAGAAAAAATGTTTTCAGAGCTGAAATCTGAAACATAATAGGTCAGAATCTGAAACATAATAGGTTTTCATTTCGGGCCTGATTTCTCTAAATCTTCCCGATTGCCTCTCCCCTAATATCAAAACACATCCCTGAATATCCGAATGGATGCTTTTCACCCATAATTAAATTCACTTTTTCAGAATGCTCATTAGCAGAAGCAAGGATCCGTAGGGATCTCAGCACCTTTGGCTAATATCTCTGGATAACACAGTCTACATGATAGAGTCCTGAAATCATGTTTTTCTCTCTGTGCTTTAACATGGATTCAGAAATTTCTAAAATCTGTCTGGTTTTACAAGGGTGACATAGCCATGCGTAACAACAGCAAAAGGAAGATGGTCGGGAGAGTGGAACGAGGCAGAGAGGTGCGATGCAGTTCCGTGGTGATGTTCGACCAGCGCTCGTGACAGAGCTCGGTACGTGGAGTCAACTGGCCGTACAGTGCTTTGTCCTGGAAGTGCTTCAGGTCGCTCTTTGGCGACTTGATGTGGTCGGCAGGATGAGAAACCTTATTTTGTAACTGTAGACAGCTATGATAAGTTATTTTTCAAATGGAGTACTTTAAGTGGGGATTTGAAAAAGCATTTAAAATCATGTGTCTGGAGCTTATCTCACCTTTCGGTATTTAAAGAGTAAGAGAATACCTATCCTTAATGATTCACCAATTAGATTGTTCAAAGGGAGATCTGGGGTTCATAACTCACTCTAAGCATGTTTGAAGTTGGTGAGCGTAATTTGATTGATAATAGTTTCGAATAAGGCGTGCTAATAAAGAATGCTGTTTCAGGGGGCAATAATACCTCTCTGCTGCTTTTCAGTCCTGTTTTTACTGCAGTCTAGTAGGGAGATGTCCTTGCCCATGGCAAGGGGCTTGGAACTAGATGATCTTTAAGGTCCCTTCCAACCTAAACCATTCTGTGATATTCAAAACTTCTTGTCTCGTGATTATCTGTGTGCATCAGCAGTAGAAACACTGGCCTGATTCCTCATGTTATAAGGAGTCAGTTGCACAGAGAAGGTTGTTTGCAGGCAGAAATATAAATAAAGACACAATTTTGTTTGCTGAAGTTTTGTTCTTGGTAATAATACAACTTGATTTTTGAATTCTGGGATGAGATTGCATTTCAGAAAAATGTTAATTCTGCTACACAAGCTGCATGGATTTAGAAGCCGAGGGAACGCAATTATTTTGTTCCATTATTTTTATAAAGCTCTCCTTGAAGTAGGATCAAAGCAATAAAATAAAATGTGCCATAATACTGTTACGCTACCAAGTGGAATGCTAACCTGGTTATACTTAACACAGATAATTATTGGTTTGAATGCCTTATTTCTGGCATTAAATCTTGACTTTATTAATTGACGCTTTTGATTTTGAGCATGCAGTCAGAGCCTAAAATCCAAATTTAGATATAGAGATCTACGACTTCGTTTCTTCAATGTGGAGATTCCGCGTTTTTGTCGGCAGTAGTCGGGTTTGAAAATCTGTAAGTTGTGTTCGCAGTGTGTGAGAGAGAGTCAAGAGACACCCCCAGGAGTGCGTGAATAGGTGCTTGACCAGCGTGAGCTTTATGTAGGTACTCGCTGTCCTCTATAGGTCTCTGCCTTGGGAAGAACTGCCTCTAAATGCCAATGCTTGTGACAGAAGATTGGTCTTCTGCAAGTTTTGAAAGGCTACGTTCTATTTAACATATTTATAAAGGAAACTGGAATTGTGTGTGAGTCGCTGTGTACAGGAGCGTTTATTGCCGGGTGTTATTCTGGAGGTATAGTGTGTCAGTGTGCCTATGTGAAGCCGCAAACTTGCACTTGTTCGGTGAACCTCCACTGACTGTCTTGTACGTCATACGCTTTTCGTAATGTTTTTAACTACCTCGTGGACTAAACTCTCTACGGTGTTCAAATGACAGAGAAAACGGTGAGGGAGCGGAGGGAAGCTGCCACTGAATGGTTCTTTTCTGGAACCATTAATTGAGTACGGTAAAGAACATGGGGGAACCTCCCAAAACAGGAAGAAAAACAGCAGCCTCCCTTCCTTCTCCACTGTTTCATCCTGAATTTTGGATGGATAGACATCAAGTAATAAAACACTTGATTGGGGGAAAAAAACCCTTGATTTTTCTGAACGAAGACTTTGAGGCTTACTTGGAGATTTATTTGGCCAGAGCGGAGGAGAAACTTTAAGAGCAGTTTGTGGTACAAAAAGGTGGAAGGAGCAGGAGAAAGGGAGCAAGAGGGGTGGTATAACCTAGGATAATGGAAAACAGCGCTACATAAGGGTGCTGAAACTGTGGTAGGATTTTTATGTGCAGTTGGTGATATTTTTTCTTAAATCTTTCTTGTGCTTTCCAAAGTAGTGGGTGTTGGGTTTCAAAGATCACTTGCAAATTATCTTACTTGCCTAAAACACAAGTAAATATAGTACAGTAATAGAGTAAAACGGTCAACCCAAGAATGTAGAAAGCTTCAATTATTTTTGCAATAACTCAGGAGTCATAGATATTTCGGTGCCTTCCTTGCCGTAAATGATACTGGCAACTCAATAGCGTACGTGTTTTCTGTACCAGAATGCTCAGCCAGGGCCATGACCATCGATTTCCCATGATTCTCTTCTAGTTTCAATTGCTTGACACTTCAAGCTGTGAGTGCTTACAAGTCCTACCAAAGTATTTCGGTGCTTCTGTTTCAGCCTTTTAGTGGATTAAACTGTTCCTACGGGTATATAGCTGCTGAAAACACAAGCCTCATTAACACATTTTATGTTTTGCTTTTTGACAAAGCAATTGCACATTTAAGTAATGCGCTGCTCGCAGCCAAGCTACTAATTTGCATAATCTATCAAAGATGCTAAGTGGATAAAAATAAACGTGTCTCTTAAGATTAACAGATGAGTTTCTAAAACTGCACATAGTGGGTGGCAGCTTCTTAAAACACATTTTGCTTACACCTGAAGCTGTAAAATACCTCTTTTTTTTTTTTTCAGCAGCGCCAATTCCAAATTCGGGCTTACAAATCACTGGATTTGGGAAATTTTGTATTTTATTGCAGAGTTCCCACATTCACGAATACTGCAATCAGATACTTTCAGTCTGGAAACTCCAGTATTGAGAGTGGTGCAGCCTTCTTGAAAATATATACCAACAGTTGCTGCTTAGGGAAAAGTATTTATTTTATTGCAAAACAATGAGAAAAGTAGGAAAGGAATGTCACAGCAGTACCGAAACTGCTGAAAATGCCTTTGAATTACTGTATTTTTTTAAAAGGACCACTTAGTGCCATAGGCAGTCTCAGTAGTTTGTGTCGCTGAAATAACTTAGCTTTGCAACTGTTCTTTCTATTGCAAGTTTTCGCTTGAGTTTTTGCAGATGAATTTCCCTGAGAGAAAAGTCTTGCTTGTTTAAATTCTTAATGGCCAGGCCTTTATTTGTGTTGCACATCTACTATGCTGTAAGAACAGCGGGGTGAGGGTGGGGGGAAACGTTTGTGTGTGTGTCTCCTTTTTATTTTTTTTACATACATACATAATCCCAGGTTTTCGCCCTCAGGTTCATTATGGCTCAGGTACTCTCTTCGCGTTTGCCGGTGAAATGAATGAAAAGCTGGTGTGGATCTTCTCGAAGTTAGAAGCGGTTGAGACATTTCACTGCATGCTGTACATCTAAGGAGAGAGTGGTCACCGTCTGCGTTTGTAGCTTTCCGCAGTTCCTTCCGAATGCTTCTCAAAAGCTGTTTGTCTAAAGTGGCTTTAAAGTTTAAAGCAATAGTCTGTTATTTAATATCCGTCATTAATTGTGGCGAAGGCTCTGCAATGTCCGGGGAGGTAGCGTGCTCCCTGGTTGTGCTTCGATGGCGTTAGCCCTGAAGCCTGACTTCCGAAGGGTTGTTCAGCACTATGAGCTGAGACAAGAAGAAAACCCGATTTCACTAAAGCTGGAAAAATTGCTGTACCAGATGGTCGAAGCAGAGTTACGTTGTTCTTTTAGTCCAACTAAGTGGATTTGTGGAATTTGCTATGGGTGAACTCTTAAGTTGTGGGATGGGTTTAGTGACAAGTTGCCAGACTGGTGCTAGATAACTGCAGCGTTCTCTTTTCCACAGCAGGCAGGTGGGAGTGTTTAAGCTTCCGCAATGAAAAAAAATAACAAAACAGTTTCATGGTGGATGCGGAATGCCTGAAAATATTCTAAGACTGCTCCAGCTCTAGCTGGAGGTGCATAGGTGAAATGGCAGCCGTTCCGTGGTTACTACTTTCAGCGCTGCAGTCAAGCACTTCTTAGATCTGTTCATATTCTCCGTGCTCTTGACACGTCTGTGGTTTGCTTTTGCCTTTTTTTGCCTGCTTCTGATGTTCGAGTTTGCGCTTCACCCTTGCTCAGTCATTTCATCTTTGCAAATTCCGCATCTCTAGCTGCTTCGTGCTTCTAGCACTGTGATGTTTTAAAACACACTTAAACAGGAGAGTATTTTCAAGGTTGACTTTTTTCTTTCTCTCTACTGTAGTTGATCATTATAAAGTACAAATTACTAGATGTCTGTATCCATTACTTTGTGAGAGTGTGGCTAAATACTAAAAAATAAATAAATGCCACTACAGACTGAAAGTTTGGTGTGTTCCCCCCCCCCCAGGGAAATTCCACTGTGGTGAGAAAAGATGTTATAGGCAAATAGCTTATTCTGCCTCAGTTGAGAGTGATTCCCTCTAGGTAGCAAAAGTCTTTTATCCCATTTCTGGTTTGCAAATGGCTTCTGGTTTTTTGGTTTTGGCTTTTTGTTTTGTTTTGTATCTAGTACGGAAGCTCCACAACAGTTACGGGATTTACTTTCTGTTCTGCATTACACTAAACCCTGGAGATTTGAGAGGAAAAGTCCAGGTTAGTGTTTAATTGTAAGAGCCGTGAGCAAGGCGGAAAGGTTATCGCTCAGCTTCCCCCTTTTGAGATCTGAACGTTCAATTTGCTGTCTGTGAACCGAGGAAACTTTTTTTTTATAGAAATCAATGACACCGTCAACCTGGAGTTTTGCTAATATTTAAATTTTAGTACAATATTATGCTTCTGGCTTCAAGTTAATTTTGGTTAAGCGTTCTGTTTCACTACTAGGTTGTTTAAATGTAGTTCTCAGTGTTGCTGTCCCCTACCTGGTGGGAAACTATAGATAAAATACTCAATCTGTCTTGGTTTTCCCTGTCATTGACATGCAGGTAATAGCCGTTAGCTGTAAAAAAAGGATTGGTTTGGTTTGGGTGGGTTTTCGTGTGTTGGTTTTTTTGTTTTTTAATGGTAAAGGAAATAGCTTGCCTTATTAGTAGGGGAGGAATAACGAAATAGTCTGTTTTGCAAAATGGAACGCACTTTGTAAAGCGGTTTTGTCAAAAGTAAGCGTAAGATCTTAACTGCCAAATTTTGTATCTGTCGTTTTCCTTCTATCACCAATATTTTCAGTGACTATATAGCAACAAGATTAAAAAAAAACCAAAAAACCAAAAACAAATCAGTGTCTAGAAGAATACTTTGCTAAAATAGGCTCCTTTATTATTGTAACCTGAAAAAGCCCTTTAACAACTAGCAGGAAGCAAGTGCTGCTGCTGTTGTCTTTATGTAGCTTTCCTAATGAATCTTAAAGCTCTCTGTCTCTTCACACAGATCTGAATTTGTTTTGCCTCTGTATCCACAGCTGCTTATATAGTACTTCTCATGAAGCAGGGATTTTTTATTATTTTTTTTTTTTAACCTGTGTGTAGGTTTGTTCTGATTTCTAAACGCACAAAAGTGGATGCAGGCCCAAAGCCTGCAGCTGGGAAAGGGAAGCCCTAGGAATGGGATTCAGAGTTGTGCCTTGCTTTTTAGAAACCCATTCCAGCTTGAGAATTAAGAAGAAAATGCAAATCTTGCATCCGCAATCTGTCATTTCACATAAGAGCTTTGCTGTCTAACTCACGGATGGATGATAACATGATAATATTTTCACATTTTATCATGAGAAACTGGGATCCAAATAAGAAATAACCTTCTCCTTTTGAGAGATGTTTTCCTTAGCTTTATTTTGTAGAGAAATTGTAAATTAAGTTGATTGCGACTCCTTCCTGGTATGGGACATCAGGCTGTTCACACAGGTACAGAAAGCAAGTCAGTTTGGTTGCAAATAGCTTGTACAACAAAGTGTTGTGGTAGACGTATGGGGGAGCTTACTGGTTTTGTACCAAAACCCAGCAGACTGAAGCTGAACTTCTGTGTACTTAAACCTGATCTGCTGTGAAACTGCACAGGAAATTCTAGCAGTCTTTTCACTAGACTTTGCGTTCCTGTTCTGTATGGACGGTGACTTTCTTGGCCCGTAACGATCGACGGATGGTGACAGAAAATGCCACGGTATTTCTGGAAGCCTGGCAAAAGTATTTCTGCTATTCTTACGTGGCCCTTGCAAAGGTGAAGCCTTAACGTTCCTGTTAGTACAGTGACGATACCTAATATATTTTGGCATGCTGGCACAGTTTCTCTTACGGCTCTGTTGAAGTGGTCACAGGGTGATGGTGCCCCTGTACTCAGCACTGGTGAGGCCGCAGCTTGAGTCCTGTGTCCAGTTTTGGGCGTCACAGCATAGGAGGGACATTGAGGTGCTGGAGCGTGTCCAGAGAAGTGCAACGAAGCTGGTGAGGGGTCTGGAGAACATGTCTTATGAGGAGCGGCTGAAGGAATTGGGATCGTTTAGTCTGGAGAAGAGAAGGCTGAGGGGAGACCTTATCGCTCTCTCCAACTCCCTGAAAGGAGGTTGCAGTGAGATGGGAGCTGGTCTCTTCTCCCAAGTAACCGGCGATAGGACAAGAGGAAACGGGTTCAAGTTGCGCCAGGGGAGGTTTAGGCTGGACATTAGGAAAAAAATTTTCAGTGAAAGAGTTATCAACCATTGGAACAGGCTGCCCAGGCAGGTGGTGGAGTCACCATCCCTGGATGTGTTTAAAAGTCGTGTAGATGTGGTGCTTGGAGACACGGTTTAGTGGCAGAGCTGGTAGCGTAGGGTCAATGGTTGGACTGGATGATGTTAAAGGTCTTTTCCAACCTAAACGATTCTATGACTGTTTCAAGGCTAGCTTGGCTAGGAACAGCCAGGGGTCAGGAGCGAGGACGACTGTGCCCAAAACCTTGAATGAAATATAGCGGTGGCTAATATTTAGCATTCAATTGGTAGCGTAATTGGGACATCACAGATGATGAGAAATGTTTATGTTACAGAATGAGATACTAATAGAAGAGTCAGTTTCCTGCCGCTGGATTTTTAAAGGTCTAAACAATAGCGTTTTACAGTCTAGCAGAAAAGTCACTGCTCTTCCTCTCCAGTTTGTATCTCCTTGCAGCCTTCAGTGCCAGCAGCGTACACGTCAAGCTGCTACCAGCCTGTATTTCAGGCGTGAGAGTCGGGCACCTGCAATCCACAGAACGTAAGATACGTCAGTGTTAGAAAAAGCTTCCCCCCCCCCCCTTTCAATGATGTAAGCCATGTGTTTCAGTAGAAAAGACACGGCAGGTAGTTTTCCTCTCTCCTCAGCCTAAGCGTATTTCGAAGTTCCTTGAAAGAAAGCGTGGCTGCGTGGCAGTGTCTTCAGCCGGTTTGCGGAGCACAGCCCTGGGCATGGAACGGGAGGTGTAGCTGCCAGCCTGGGTCCCGCTACGCTGCTTTCCGTGTTTGGGTATGCACAACATCCCCACGCCTTTGGGATTTTTGGTGGTTTTTTTTTGTTTTGTTCTGTTTTTAACATTAAGCAGGAAGTGTTCCTGGGTTGGGATTTTAATTCCCGTGTTCGTTAATTCTGTGATAGCACAGAACATTAATTTAAAATAGCAGAGCGCTAGTCTCTTTTTAAAGGCAAGGCTGTCTCACGCATGTGGGCTTGTAGAAGAAACCTCTGTTAATTTGGGATTTAAAAGGGTTTCTGTTCTTCTGAGGCTTTTGTACTTTGATTATATTATAGATAAAAAGATTGGATTAGTTTTTTTATTCTCTATAGGAATGTTGTTTTTACTTTCTGTGTATTTCTGCTGATGGTGACTGGACTTTTGTCTTTTCAAAGGCCAAGACAATAATATCAAGTATTTTCATCTCTTCCCTTAGTGGTTAGGGCATGCTGAAGAACCTGTAGGCACAAGTAGGAAGCCTCGAAGTACTTCTAAGTGTAACTTCACTTTAGCAGCCGTGTGACAGTGACGCTGCCTTTGGTTGTAGCCTGACCCACGAGGTTGCATCAAGAGACAAACCCAAGGAAGCTTTTTTGGAAGATGAAAATCTTCACGTAGACTCCTTTTGGGCTCGGTAGTATGGTGCCTGATCCCTGTATGCCCGGTGGTTGCACAGGTCACCAAATCTTCGCTGGTATCTTTGGACTACCTTTTAAAAATAGAAGTAGCAATTGAGGAAATACTCAAAAGAGTTAAGACTAATAAAGATAAACAAACGAAACGTTGCTTCAAAACATCCAATTAAAAATACAAGGAGGCAACGGAAGGGTTTTTACAAACCCTATGGGAGGGAAAAAAGTGAAGGCAAGCCATGTTCAATAAATCTTTCAGGCTAGCCTATAATATATGGAAACAGTTTACTTTGTGCATATGTGTTTCTCTTACACTGTACTACTGCTGCTTCTATTGATTCTATTTTTAAAAAAAAGAAGCAGCAGCTTGATTTCTGGCTGCTTGTAACTGGGTCCCTTGAGGAGAGAGGCAACAAAATAGATGATTTTCGGTGTCTCTTTCTGTATTATGTGTATGTGCTACCTCTGGAGCCAGTTTGCGGTGCTGAACAGTCTTTTGGCAGCGGACGCAGATATTGATATTGTTGTGGTAAAAGCCAGATTGTGGGATGTTTGAGTGAATTTTAATTAGACGGGAAACAACTACAGGAGCCAAGTTTTTGTAGCATGACTCATAACTTGCGTGCCGTGGAGCAGTTCCATCAGTGAGAGTTCTCCCGGAATAATGACTACGGTGACTGGCCCTCTGCCGAGGAAGGGTGCGAGTATCTGGCTTTGTGTGTTTACCGAGGCGCCTGTTAGCTCTTCTCTCTAAATTCTTAATTTAAAAAAAAAAAAAATATCTGCCTTTTGAAGAGTGCACGTCCTTGTGCAGGACTAAATTCAGGAATGCGCAGATACCAGCGGGCATTGTCGTGGAGGAGAGAATTGCGCTGCTGACGTTTCCAGTGGTAATCAAGATCTTGGCGCTCTATCGTAGCTCCAGGCCACAGCTGGATTCTCCGTATTTACCGTGCACGGCACGGGCTTTACTTGCAGTATGGTGCATGTGGGAGCTGGGTGGATGAAGACTGGAGACGACTGGGTTCCTGCGGGGTGCGTAATAACCTTGCGCACAGTTCGGCAGTAATACACTTCATGAATCAGACTTCAAGAATGTGAAAGTTAGGCAATTCAGAGTAATGTTTTCCATGGCACCGTTGCTCAGTTCTGCTGCCCAGCGGGAGGGAGTTTGTCGTACTCGTTAGGCAGAAGTGAAAGGATGGTGCAAGGAAGCTATTTAGGACTTGCTAATTGTGAAAGCCGCTTTAGCCCTAGCGTGCTTTAAAGATAGACAGCGAACTTAAAGTGTATCCGGGCACAGCATCCTAATGCTTCCTCGGTATAATACTTTCTCATCATCGATACGTTCATTTCAGCGAACATTTAGAGCAAAGATGGAAACAGAGACCTCTGTTTTTAAAAGGAATTTTTCTGCTTATTTGCAGACACTCCCTCTTTATGTTGCCTGAGGAGCAAAAAGGGGGTAGATTCCGGAGGAAAACCTGGTCAGCTGTATTTGCGGCAGATACTGCTGCATGTTGTATTCAGTAGGTGCAACAGTAAGTGACAGAAATCAGCATCTGTCCACATCGTCATTTTTGGGGAATTAAAGGTTTTTCTGCTCTCAGCCTAATCCTGGTCTCCTTGACAGCGAGATTCTTGTCATGATGGACATCCAGTTTAGCTAGTAGATAGCTTTCTTTGATGTGTAGCTTCCTAAGCCATCAGAAAATAGTGTGATGTGTAAAGGTGTGGAGTGATTGCAATTAATTGGGAAATCTCAGAGCAGGAAGTTCATGGCAGATTAGTCAGGGTGGTATTAATAAAGTAAAAATTACTTAAGCAGGAAATTTCTTTGCATTCTTAAACTCAAAAAAGATGCATGGGAAACATCTACGAGGTTACAGAGGTGGAATCCTGATGTACCAGGAGGTGGGAGGGCTTTAGGAATGCATGTGCTCTTATTAGTTCCTGTAGTGGCATTAAACAGGTCTTTTGAAATTGGTATTGAAGATCTTGGTGTAATATCAATCCAAACTTCAGAAGCCTCTCTGGAAAATGTCTACAACTGTTCATTGAAGGAATGAGGATCATGTTCTCCATTTGAAACGCTTGTGTTTGAAGACACTGAAGACAAATGTTTGTAGCAGTCAGCTGGTATGGGATATCTAGCATCTAAACTTTCTTCATACTGAGGGCTCACAGAATGGCTGAGGTTGGAAGGTCCCTCTGGAGGTCATCTGGTCCAATAACTCTGCTCAAGGAGGGCCACCTAGAGCAGGCTGCCCAAGGCCATGTTCCAGATGGCTTTTGGATAGCTCCAAAGATGGAGACTCCACGGTCTCCCTGGGCAACCTGTGCCAGTGCTTGGTCACCCTCACAGTAAAAAAGTGTTTCCTGCTGTTCAGAGGGAACCTCCTGGATTTCAGTTTGTGCCCATTGCCTCTGGTCCTGTCACTGGGCACCACTGAAAAGAACCTGGCTTCATCTTCTTTACACCTTCCCTTCAGCTATTTCTGCACATTGAGAAATCATCCCTGGGCTGCTGCTTCTGTAGCCTAAACAGTCCCAGCTCTCAGCCCTTCCTCATAGAAGAGATGATCCAGTCCCTTCATCATCTTTGTGGCCCTTCACTCTTGCTAGTAGCTCCTTAGCTCTGTCATACTGAGGAGCCCACAACTGGATACAGCACTCCACGTGTGGCCTCACCGGTGCGGAGTAAAGGGGAAGGATCCCTTCCCTTGACCTTCTGGCAACGCTCCTCCTCATGCAGCTCGGGATGCCGTTAGCCCTCCCTGAAAGGGCACATTGGTGACTTGTGTTCAACTTGGTGTCCACCAGGACCCCCACCTCCTTTTCTGCAAAGCTGCTTTCCAGACAGTTGGCCCCCAAAACGTGTCCTGGTGCCTGGGCTTGGTCCTCTCCAGGTGCAGGACTCTGCACTTCCCCGTGTTGAGTGAGGTTCCTGCCAGCCAGTTTCTCCAGCCTGGCTTATTTTTGTTTTCTGTCTAACAGTGAGGTGGTAGTCGGGGCTGGCATGAGGACATTATCCAACTGAAGCTGTGACACCGGGGTGGGGGGGGGAAAGTGCTTACAATCTTGGAGGTGGAAAGGGTATAACAGCCTGTGGCTCCATGGTTAGGATGCTTAAGAGAACATGTTTGGGTTCTGGTCCTCAGGACCTCCTTGGGTGGGGGTAGGGTTTTTTTACCCTCTTTTTACTGGTTAGTACAAAGTTCAATATGTAGCCCAGAGGGGGAGAAAAAAAGCAGCAGCAGATATATCTCTGTTTCTTAAGTAAAAGTCGTTGTCAGCAATAAAACATTTTTACCTTTTGCTTGCTGTTTCTCTTAACCTCCATGGGGATTGCGTTTTTGGCGGAACGCTGAGAGAAGTCCAACTCAAACAGTGCCTTTCTACTAATTGGTATAGAGCTGTGAAGGCATCTGGTCTAAAAAGGACACTAAATCCTCTTTTCCTTTGGGAGTGCCCTGGCTGGTAATAGCTGAAATACCAAAGCCAGAAAAAGTGAAAACATTCACGACGACATTTTAAAAGTTGGTAGATGTTAAATGTACTCTAGAAAAATAAAGGTGGGTCAGGTTCATGAGGTGGCTTCAGTACCAGTCTCTAGAGTGTGGTGAGCATCAGGCAGGAGCTGGGGGCTTCCTGGTGCCTCAGTAGTCCTTGTTTGGACTTGTCAATTCTGCCACTGTACAGGCAGGGAGGCACCTGGTTGTCTCTAGGTTTAGGTGGTGATTTTCGGAGTTAGCAATGATGCAGTGAGTCATCTTTGTGTCTGACCCAAACTTCCTTGGCTGGGCCTTAAGGATTTGCAATATTCTGACCAGCAGAGATGTGACAGAAGTGACGGTGAGCTGGGACCCTGCTCTGCCTGCACCTGCAGCCTTGCTTGGAGGATGTTGAGATCTTCAATGGAAGGCGTGCCTTAAACCAGGAACGCTTGGGTAAGAGGGAAGGTGGTTGAGTGGTTTCCATCGTGTTAAGAAGACAGCAGGGTAAACGGCAAACGATTTGACCTTAGTAAGAAGCTTATGAGAAGATGCAAGGTAAAAAGAGAAACTTGAAGTTGGCCCTGCCCCATTTTTGCACCTGATGTCTGCGGAGGGTCCCGGTGTGATGCAGTAGTAATTTGTCTTGGAGGGAACTGATTTTAAATAAATATGCATGAAATTTCCCTCACCTACAGAGCTTTCTCTGTTGTCCTAGCAAGGTTTTGTGCACATATTGGTTCAGTGGCAACTCTGCCCTTAATTACATCTTCGGCTATTTCCAATTAAGAAAGCTTGGCTAAAATACACGTAACTAGTCTCACCCCTCTCTTAGGGGTATTGGTGATGAAGACAAAATGGAAAAAGGGTGCGTGCAGGTGAAGAGGGGAAGGGGAAAGACAGAAAACTAAAATTTTAAAATATACCTGTATTTCTTTTAAAGAGGAGAAGAACGCAGGTATCTTACCACACTCCATTATTACACTGTCCGTAAGGGGACTTGTAAAAAGAGGTGGTTTTCGGGGCATGTTTTCAGATTAGGGGCCGGGATCGTGGCATATATGCCCTTACCACTAGGAATGATCCTGTAGATTGGCGTGAACCAGTTCTCCCCCTTCCCCCGTAGCACTCATTAGAAGTATTAGGAAAAAGGCTGTTAATGAGTTATTCTGAAGAGTTTATTTTATAAGCTGCCTTCCTGTCATGGAGTTGTTCTCTCAAAGGCTGAAAAAAATACTGCCAGTGGTTTCTCTGCCCTGGAAACTGGATTACGTCCAGCTGTGCGACAGGTGGTGAAAGGCACCGAAATGCGGATTTGGGTTTGGAAGTGATGAGCTGTATTGGGAAGAAGCAGAAATTGCCGAGACTCGCTTTTGTGCGTTATCAGTGCTTTCTGTGTCAGTTCTCGCGGGTGGTTTCGAAGCGAAGTGAAAGCGCTGTCGTCCTTTTTCTGTGCCGAACTACAGAGCCTTCCCGTCTCCCAGAGCTCTCCAGGCTGCGAGCTCTTGGAATTAGCTGAAAGGGCTGTGGGCAAATACACTATATGAGTAATGAATTTCTGTTTTATAAATCTGGTATAACAGCGGTACTATTTCCCCAGCGCTTTGCCAGCTATTTAATTAGAAGTGGCAGTTTTGATTAAATAACGCAACTGGAAGCCGGGTTATTTCCCTCCTCCAGTTCTCTTACCTCAGTTGCAGAAGAAAAAGGGTTTTCTTTACAGTAGATTCAGTTAGTGGAAAAGTGCACATGGCAAGTAGAATATTCAGCTGTACCATGGAAACCACATTAAATTTGGTTGTTTAGTAATAGTGGTACATACCATTCATAATTTAAAGTATTTCCACTAAATAACTTTTTCAGATACGCAGCAGAATCTAGAAAAAACAATTACAATACCAGAGGCAGATGCTTAGAGGGAGCAGGAATTGAACAAAACACCAGATTTTCCTTGGTGGAAATAACCTCTATCTAGTCGGGGGTTTTTCTGCTGACCATAAATTGAAATTCTTCCATTTGACTCTGAATTACATTTTACTGTTGTTGTTTAGGTGTGGTTTGGGCTGCATCTTTTGGTGGGGGGGGGACGGGGACGGACGGACGGACACACGACTGTGGGTGTTGGCTTTTTTTGTTGGAGCCCTGTGCTGTGATTTTTTTTTTTTTTTCCAAAGATATACTTGCATGAGTGATGGGGATTTGGCAATGGAACACCGCAACCACACCACCTCTAATCAGAATAGTAAAATTCCTGATTTAAAGTGACAGTGTGGTTATTTTTAACAAACCATGTTGCTGTAAATAGATTCTTATATACTTACTTTCTCTAAATCATTAGGCTAATCAAATTTAATAACTTCCCAATTATATTGATTGCTTTGTTGTTATCTTTTGTAATACCAATCAAATACCGTGCAATGATTACAATTTAAAATATTCCGGTTTTACCCTTTCAGACAGCTAATAGCAATGATATTCCAATTCTGCCCTTTCAGATAGCTGATATTAGTCGCTGTGCCAGCGTTTGAACTCTCTGGAATAATTAGAATATCTTCCCTGAGGTCTTTATTTACAGAAACAAGGGATAAATGTTCATTATTTAGAATGGCCTATTGACTGTGTTTGTTTTATCCCGGAAAGCTGCGTGTGATTTTTAAAACACTGATCATGTCTTCAAGACTGCAGTTGTACCAGGGATGAACCTGACACCGTGAGAAACTGAAATGCATCAAGCGTTGTTTTACATAGTGGGATTATTGGGTTTTTTCTCCTTTTGACAGCTTTTCCTCACAGCTCTGTTTCTCTCTAAGATCTTTTAATTTTCCCGAGGCAGAGAACGATTTGCTTGCCCCCTTTGCTTCGCCACCAGGGAGATAACGCAGCTTTATAGCATTTCCCGAGAAGCTCAGTAGCTAGGGAAAAATCTAGCGGCTTGGGAATTAACACTACATGTGCAAATACCCAAGTGTTAGTCGCTCGAATAGCGGGGGGGAAAAGCTGCAGTCCCTTTGGGCAGGTTCCATGCGGCCCCTGCCCGTTAGAGAGACAAGCTTGCCTCGTGGGACCGCCTGCTTGCAGCGCTAGGTGGCTTCACCTCATCCAGGATTTCTACATGCTTAATGGCTCCTTGGATTATCTGCTGGATATAACGTCCGGCGCTGAGCGCACAAGCTAATGAAAGCAGACATTTAAGGAAGACAGGTTGTTTACACAACAAACCCCAGAAATTTGTCAAAAGGGAAAGTTTAAATACCTGGTAATGCTCGCTTTTACTTTTATTTGCAGCTGGTTCTGAAAACTCCTGTCCATTCTGTCCTCACCTTAATTAAAAAAAAAACAAACAAAGCCTCAGACTTAACTTGCCTGGGAGCATCTTCGTTGACTGTCTGTAGAAAGAGTGAAATGATGGCAACTGTTGAATCAGGCAAGCTATTTGGGCGTGAATGTCTTACTGAAATCAGACAAACGAGGAATTAGGAGGCAAAGTCTTGGAGGAGGCTTTGGGCATTTATCATTAATTTCAAGTATTAGAGGCTTTTGTGTTTTCGTGGTTGAGTCGGTTACAGTGGGTTTGCATTGTTGTTAGAAAATCAAACTGAAAGAATAAGAGATCTAATCAAACTCATGGGGTGGGGAAAAAAATAGATTAATACAAATTAGACCACAAACCTTCAATAAAGGATTCACTAGTTGGCGTTGACTGAAATTACTGTAGTAAATTACAGTAACAGCAGTAATCCTCTGCGATTTATTATTTATTTTTTTTAATGAGAAAAGACTCTGTTTGGGTACTGTCTTTTAGTAGTATGTGTTTGCAAGACTAATAGTTTTGGGTTGGGTTTGGTTTTTTTGGTTTTGTTTTGTTTTTTTTTTTTAAATTTCACAAACTCAACAAATTGAGTTACAAGAAAGCAATTCTAAAAATAATTTCAAGATGGTGCACTTTCAAAATACGAGCATACTCGGGTAGCTTGGAGGTCACGGCATCAGACCCCTGGTATCGAAGATTGCTGTAATGTAAAGCTTCCGATGGTTAAAACCTATTCACGCACATGGTATTTGAGGAGGAGATTTGTTATTCTTATGAGCAAAGGCTGAGCAACTTGGCAGAGCAGAAAAAAAATAAAATATGGTGGGTTAGTCATAAACCACTTCTTTCTTTCAAAATAAGTTAATGGAAGGAGGATAATCAAATTACTATTTAATGTGGAACTCCTTTTTGAGTTTATTATTATTACTGTTTTTGCTTTTTATGGGCCACGTAGAAACAAATACCTGCTTTACTTAGGACCTATTATTTGGTAAATACTGCGGTTTAGTCATTAGGGTATTTTTATTAATGCGATAGTATCTTTAGTCCTATAGTACTAGTACAGCCCAGTGTTATTTTTGAAGAAATACTCCTGTAGGCATGTGCTTATGTATTCTTAGCATTTCTTTGTGTTATGAAAAGCTTTGTCTTTGATGTGCGTAATAAATTTCCTCTGAGTCATAATGATACTTGCCAGACCATTGTTTTTGTTCTTTTTGGACTTGATTCTAGTTCTACAGTCGTTTCCTCCTAGGGGGTTAAAGTCCATGAGCTTTTATTAAGATAAATGTCAGTGATTTCAAATGGATTTGCATAAAAGAAGCCCTTAGCCTCGGGTAGAATAACTCATGTGTAATGTTTAGTCTTAAAGTAACAGTGACTACAGGAAATGTTAGAAATAAAAGTTGTTGACCTTTCCTGCACAGTGCAATTTCTGCCTTTGCCTACTCTTTCTCCCTTTCTGTTAAATACGGAATACTCCGTCATCCCTAAGCTATCAGTGAACTGAACGTCCTCGCTCCTCATCTTCTGTTTTTAAAAAAAGAAAAAATAAAAAAGTTTCTCCCTCCCAAACAATGAATGCGATACCTTGTTCTAGAAATGACATCAAGGCAAAGGACGGCGATCATTGATATGCTTTCTAAAAATAAACGTTGCCCAAGTGAAGAACTTTAAAGTCAGAGTTCAGGAGTGGTTCTTTGCAGCAGCTTCAAAACCAGTAAGTTGCTCGTGTCTGTCCGAGCCGAGTGGCTGTCCTAGGCAGTCCTTGTGACTTGGTGTCTCACCTCTACTAATTACTCATTTATATGAAAATCAGCTAGCCTCAGTCAGTAGGTAATGATTTACTTCAAGTTAAAAAATCCTTTGCTGCCCTAGTTCACATATTGCTGTAGCTGACGGTGTTCCGAGGGTTTATAGTAAGCTGCTTTTTTTTGTTGTTGTTTTTACTATTAGTATTGTTTTATCAACGTTTGGAGGGAAAATGAGTATGTCCCGTGTATGGCTCACAGCATTATTTTAGAAACCTAGGCGCTTGAAGGTGCCTTCGGAATTTTAGTTGTCAAACAGAAGTCTGGTCAGAGTTTGTAATGCTCTTGATGGATTTAATAGGTTGAACTATTATTCCTCTTTCAGATGGGGTCTGGAGGGTCAGCAAGGCATTCCACTACGTCCTTAAGCCCATCCCTCTCCAGGGAAGTATTTGAGGGCAAGCAGATGCTCTAGTGCTTGTTAGACTGCCGAGATGCCGCCTGAAATTCCAGGCATCTCTTATGTGTGATGTATTTTTCTGAACTTACTTTCAATTCCTCAGAAGTTTTTCCCAAATACTGTTGTTTCCCGCAAACTTACGGCAGCTTTCTGCAGGAAATGACTTAAGAAATGGGGAAAAACGCATGCCTAATTACGGTTTAGAGCTCCTCGTGGAGGAGGGGTACGTAGTGCTTGTTCTCGGTGCTGGTGTCATAAACAGGGTGCGTGAAAATAACGTGGGAGCAAGTGTTGTGCAGACCGACTTCGCTTCATTTTTGCCGTGTTGGAACGTAGGACTGGAAAATAAAAACCTCGATATTTAATATAACAGCCATCAGACGGCCGTGTTTTACAAATCTAATAAATATATCGAGCTCCATTTAAAAGCAACCGGTCATTAAGCTGCTGACCAGGTTTGGAGCGTCCCCCGGCGTGGGATGAATCTCTCCTTTCCGATAGCTCTGCGTGCCGACTGGAAATAAAATGCCTTTTACTTCAGGCGTTTCTGACCGAACCAGGAAACCAAGTTAGTGATTTTATTTTTTTTTTGTGAATACAGGCTGTAGCTTTCACGCCTGTTGGCACAAGGAGATGTGTATAGAAGGGCTTTCAGACAGATGCTTCGTGGAACCAAAGTGCTGATTCAGCAGTGCTTTGTAATTAGAAGTGATTTCAGTATTAGTTTCAGAAGGTGAATGTATTGAGGCATTTAGAGTTTTCTTCAAATCGCTCTCCTTTAATCTCATCTGCCACACCTGTCTAATTGCTGGGAAGCACCCTGAAACTCCAATGGCTGAGTTGTTAAGTGTTCCTCTGTAAAAGCTGAAAAATGGAAGCTGCCCTTTGGCTGAAGCGTGTTGTGCTGAAGCAGTCTCGGTGCTTTTGGTCCGCTTAGATGCGTGCCCTGCTTCAGCTCCCGCTGTGAGAGTAAGCAGAGTAGACTTGGGACGAGGGGTGATGGCTTCAAACTGGAAGAGGGGAGATTTAGATTAGATCTCAGGAAGAAACTCTTGACTGTGAGGGTGGTGAGACACTGGCCCAGGTTGCCCAGAGAAGCTGTGGCTGCCCCATCCCTGGAGGTGTTCAAGGCCAGGTTGGACGGGGCTTGGAGCAACCTGGTCTAGTGGGAGGTGTCCCTGCCCATGGCAGGGGCGTTGGAACTTGGATGGTCTTTAAGGTCCCTTCCAACCCAAACCAGTCTATGAAGCTTGCGTGTTCTGGAATATAACTTCTCATGTTTAATGTCTGAACTGCTCAAATATGAATCATGACTGAGAAGCCTAAAAAAAAAAAGGTAAACAAATCCGCAGAAAACAGAAGATGGGACAAAATGAGAAATACTGTATGCACTTGGATATTTATCAGCAGAAATTAAAAAAAAAATAAAAATAGAGGTACAGTCTAAAATTGAGAACCAGAAATATAAGGAGGGCAGTGAAGTAAAGGAAGAGGTCCCAGCATGCCAGATGAAGGACGTCCGTTTGTTTAGGGATGGACGGGGAAAATGTGGAGCACAAAGGGCTGCGAGGACAAAATGTGAAGGGCTTTCAAAACCTAGTAGATAAACATCATGCAAAAAGTGACAAGTCACTCGAGGGACTCCTGGAGGTTGTCCTGGCAAAAGCGGTGGGGAACAGCTGGTTTGAGGTGCCAGATGAGGGGAGAGAAGAGTTGGGAGAGGCCGCGCTTTGAAGTCGCGGCATTCCAGCTAGAGGTGGGAAACGGAGACTGAGGCGATAGGAGGGAAAAAAGTCTGTCTTAAAAGAAGCCTTATTCTTCTGCTTTTAAATATGCTTATGTCTTGCATGTAGGGTTGTTGCCAAACCCAAATTGTGGTTGTGGGAATTTGCAAGTTTGAGTCATGAAGGAAAATATACTGCTGTAGGGACAAAAAGAGGTAGTAAGGAGAGGAGCCAGATGAGAATTCGTGGCGGCTCGTTGGTCTAGGGGTATGATTCTCGCTTAGGGTGCGAGAGGTCCCGGGTTCAAATCCCGGACGAGCCCAGCTTTTTGTGGCCACTAGGTAGAGAGAGACGGTGGTTCTGTCCTTCTACTCTTCTCTTGTGAGACCCACCCCCGCAGTGCTGCCTCCAGCTCTTGGGGGTCCCAACATCAGAAGGACATGGACCTGTTGGAGCAGGTCCAGAGGAGGCCACCAAGGTGATCTGAGGGGTGGAGCCCCTCTGCTGTGAGGACAGGCTGAGAGAGTTGGGGGTGTTCAGCCTGGAGAAGAGAAGGCTCTGGGGAGACCTTAGAGCCCCTTCCAGTATCTGAAAGGGGCTCCAGGAAAGCTGGGGAGGGACTCTGGATCAGGGAGTGGAGACATAGGATGAGGGGGAACAGTTTTAAACTGAAAGAGGGCTGATTTAGATGAGATATTAGGAAAAAAATTTTCACTCTGAGGGTCATGAGACCCTGGCCCAGGATACCCAGAGAAGCTGTGGCTGCCCCATCCCTGGAGGTGTTGAAGGCCAGGTTGGACGGGGCTTGGAGCAACGTGGTCTAGTGGGAGGTGTCCCTGCCCATGGCAGGGGATGGAACTAGATGATCTTTAATGGTCCCTTCCAACCCAAACTACTCTCTGATTCTAGGAGAAGGGTATTCAGGTTTTCCTGTTAAGGCAGAGGTAGGTCTTACATGAATATGTATTTGGCACGTGGTACAAGATGCAGCGCTGGACAGAAGATCAGAATAAAAGAGGTGATACTGAGGAGAGATGATGGGACACCCAGTACACAGAGTTAAATGTCAGGTGAAGATGGGTTGGCAAACAGGTGGTGGTGACTGAGTGATCAAACTTGCACTTACTGGCTCTCAGGGCCTTTCTGTTTGCATTGGCACTGAAGAGTTTCACAGCATATTAATTTCAGTAAATATACTGTTTATAGAATATCTAAAATGCATAATACATGTAAAATGTCTATATATAATTGGGCATATATTTTTAATATAATCTATAAAACATAAATTTGTATGTATTACTTTTAAAAGGGGAGATTTACCTCCTCTAACCTGATGAGAGCATTTAACCCAGAAATAGGTAAAATGCATATAAACAATAACTACTTTTTGTTCTCTAGGGACTCTCATTTAAAGATGTTTTTGCTTGTGCCAGTGCGGCTTCCTGGGACAATGCAGCGATTTCAGGCATTTACTAATGCTCTTCTTGCTTTTCTAAGTCACTGCTCTCACCTGGCTGTTCAGATCCACAGCAAATTAGAGTATAAAAAGGGGGGGGGGGGCGTGAAATAAAAGAAGAATTAGGATTGATCAGCTTGAACTCAGCGCCGTGTCAATGCGTGCTTTTAAGAACTGTTTAAAGGTCCTCAATAATTGAGTAAAATCCAGTCTGCGTTCTTATAATCATGTTGTTGGTCTCTTCTGTCTGCTCATTTTGGACATCATTAAACACAAATCATATAAAAAAAGTAAAATCTTCTTGGCTCAGTGCTTTGCTATTAATGTCGCATGTTCTCTTCGCTCCTTTTGTCACCTCACTTTCAAGTAAATGATGTGCTCCTCAGTTTCAGCAGCAGTGCTAGAAACAGAAGAAACGCAGGAATATCCTACACTTTTTTTTGGGGGCATAGTTGTCAGAGAAATCGGGGCTAAAGTGGCCTGAAGACACTTGTACCATCTCTGACTCTGTAATCTGTGCTTTGTAGGTAGGAACGAAGTCTCTGCATCTGTTTGTCAAATTTGTGCACACTATGAACGTTACAGTATTAACACAGAAAGTGGGTGGGAAGTGGAAGAAAGCCCTACAGGAACATCAGCCAGCTGGAAACTGCTTATTGTTGGCACCCTTCACGGCTGAGCACAAATGTGCCTTTTGTTTTCTTCATGCCCTGGGGCAGAACTTGAAAATCAACAGGTGTGGGTTTTATTCATTATTTTTCAAAGCCTCTTGGATTAATATATGTTGTTTCTCCTTGATATTCAGAAGCCTGATTGAAGAGAAGCGTGTATGCGAGCGTAGCCACAGAAATAACTGGAGGCGTACTCTGTGCCCTGATTTCTGGTCCGTTGATGCTTCTGAGCAACGGCCTAATAAAAGAATGGGCTCTGCTATTGTTGTTTCATACTCTTATCCATTATGGACCCGGGTATCCGTGGAAAAGATGTCTTCATAACAATGAACACCTGGTGTGTCCTTCTGTTCCAGAAGCGTGAGGAGGGGTGGGTCAGATAAGTACTGTTAGTGTCTTAATTGTTTATTACAAGAATGTCCCACTTTCTTAGCTATAAATACTAGGAAGAGAGGAATAAGTAAAGGCTGTGTTTTCAAATGTTTCCCCAGGAGCGGGTAGTGAATGCTAGAGCATTAATTTAGAAAAAAGTGCTTTTGGGAATTGAAGGACTGTATTCCTTAGCATTTACCTTCTCTAAGAGTAGCGGAGGGGGTAAGCGAGGTTTTTCTGTGAGCATTTCTGTAGCATGAACTCAGTAATGGAAAATTCAAAGGGCAGCCTGCTGTACTCTTATATGAATAAATGTGGTTCTTGTTTTCTCTTATAGGCTGAAAATGAGTAGGTTCCAAAGTGCTAAAGGTCTGTAAATTATCTGTCGTAAGAACCAGCTCAATCAGGGCCATGGTAATATTGTTGGTCTCCACGAATGACTTCAACTTACAGAAATAATCAGTTCTAAGAAATGGAACTGGACTGCTTCCAGAGCCTTAGCACTTGCTCGTAGAGAGTTTAAAAAATGTATTTGATGCAGTTAGATTGTGTATAAACCACATTCCTAGACTTCAAGCAAGTCACTGTTGCAACACTATTCCTCTTATGCAATATACCTTGAAACCACAACTATTTATGTTGTGTGATACCTGGAATCATAGAATTGTTTAAGTTGGAGAAGACCTTTAAGATCTTCAAGTCTAACTGTTAACCTAACACTGCCAAGTCCACCACTAAACCATGTCCTTAAGCACCACATCTACACATTTTTTAAATGCCTCCAGGGCTGGTGGCTCAATCACTTCCCTGGGCAGCCTGTTCCAACATTTGATAACCCTTCCCGTGGAGAAATTTTTTCTAATATCGAATCTAAGCCTCCCCTGGCACAACTTGAGGCCATTTCCTCTTGTCCTATTGCTTGTTACCTAGGAGAAGAGACCGACCCCCATCTGGCTACAGTCTCCTCTCAGCTAGCCGTAGAGCGCGATAAGGTCTTCCCTCAGCCTTTTTTTCTCTAGGCTGAACAACCCCAGTGCCCTCAGCTGCTCCTCATAAGACTTGTGCTCCAGACCCCACACCAGCTCCGTTGCCCTTCTCTGGACACGCTCCAGCACCTCAGTGTCTTTCTTGGAGTGAGGGGCCCAAAACTGAACGTGGTGTTGGAGGTGGGGCCTCACCAGTGCTGAGGACAGGGGGACCATCACTGCCCTAGTCCTGCTGGCCATGCTGTTTCTGATACAGGCCAGGATGCTGTTGGCCTTCTTGGCCACCTGGGCATACTGCTTGCTCATATTCAGCTGGCTGTTGACCCCCAGGTCCTTTTCTGCCGGGCAGCTCTCCAGCCACTCTTCCCCAAGCCTGTAGCATTGCATGGGGTTGTCCAAGTGCAGGATCTGGCACTTGACCTTGTTGAACTTCATATAGTGCCTTGGGCCGTCAGTCCAGCCTGTCCAGATCTCGCTGTAGAGCTTTCCTACATTCAGGCAGATCAACACTCCTTGCCCAATTTGGTGTCGTCTGTAGACTTACTGAGGGTGCACTTGATCCCCATGTCCAGGTCATTAATAAAGATATTAAACAGAGCTGGTGCCAGTACTGAGCCCTGGGGAGCACCCCTTGTGACTGGTCACCAACTGGATTTAACTCCGTTCACCACAACTCTTTAGGCCTGGCCATCCAGACACTTCTTCACGCAGCAAAGCCTAGCAGCCAGTTTCTCCAGGAGTGTGATGTGGGAAACGGTGTCAAAGGCTTTACTAAAGTCCAAGTATACAACATCCACAGCCTTTCCGTCATCCACTGAGTGGGTCACCTTGTCATAGGAGGAAATCAGGTTAGTCAAGCAGGACCTGCCTTTCATAAACCCGTGCTGACTGGGCCTCATCACCTGGTTGTCCTGTACATGCTGCATGATGACACTGAAGATAATCTGCTCCATAACCTTTCCAGGCACTGAGGTCAGACTGACAGGCCTGTAGTTCCCCAGATTCTCCTTCCAGCCCTTCTTGTGGATGGGCATCACATTTGCTAACTTCCAGTCAACTGGGACCGCCCTGATTAGCCAGGACTGCTGATAAATGATGGAAAGTGGCTTGGTGAGCACTTCCACCAGCTCCCTCCATACCCTCGGGTGGATCCCATCCAGCCCCATAGATTTGTGTTCGTCTAAGTGGTGTAGCAGGTCATTTCCCCTTGGATTATGGGGGCTTCTTTCTGCTCCCCATCTCATGTCTTCCAGCACAGAGAGCTGGGTACCTGTAGAAAATTGCGTCTTGCTATTAAAGACTGAGGCAAAGGTGGCGTTAAGTACCACAGCCTTTTCCTCATCCTTTGTCACTACATTTCCCCCTGCATCCAATAGAGGTTGGAGATTTTCCTTAGCCCTCCTTTTGTTGCTAATGTATTTATAGAAACATTTTTTATTGTCTTTTACAGCAGTAGCCAGATTACGTTTGAGTTGGGCTTTGGTCCTTCTAATTTTCTCCCTGCGTAACCTCACAACCTCCTTGTAGTGCTCCTGAGTTGCCCACCCCTTCTTCCAAAGGTCAAAAACTCTCTTTTTTCTCCTGAGTTCTAGCCAAAGCTCTCTGTTCAGCCAGGCTGGTCTTCTTCCCTGCACTCGTCTTTTGGCACATGGTGGCAGCCTGCTCCTACACCTTTAAGATTTCCTTCTTGAATAATGTCCAGCCTTCCTGGACTCCTTTGCCCTTCAGGACTGCCTCTCAAGGGACTCTGTCAACCAGTCTCCTAAACAGGTCAAAGTCTCTCCTCTGGAACTCCAGTGTGGCAGTTCTGCTGACCCCCCTCCTTGCTGCTCCAAGAATTGAAAACTTGGTCGTTTCATCATCACTATGCCCAAGACGGCATCCAGCCATCACATCACCCGCAAGTCCTTCTCCGTTTATAAGCAATAGGTCCAGCAGGGCACCTTCCCTAGTTGGCTCACTCACCAGCTGTGTCAGGAAGTTACTCTCGACACACTCCAGGAACCTCCTAGGCTGTTTCCTCTCCACCGTATTGTATTTCCAGCAGACCTCTGGTAAGTTGAAGCCCCCCATGAGAACAAGGGCTACCGATTGTGAAACTTCTCACAGCTCTTTATAGAATATTTCGTCTGTCTCTTTGTCCCGGTTGCGTGGTCTGTAACACACTCCCACCATGATGTCTGCCTTGTTGACCTTCCCCCTGATTCTTACCCATAAGCACTCAACCCTGTTGTCAGCATCATTAAGCTCTAGACAATCAAAACACTCCCTAACGTACAGGGCTACCCCATCGCCTCTCCTTCCTTGCCTGTCTCTTCTGAAGGGTTTATAGCCATCCATTGCAGCACTCCAGTTATGCGAGTCATGCCACCATGTTTCCTTGATGGCAACTATATCCTAGCTTTCCTGCTGCACCATGGCTTCCAGCTCCTCCCATTTGTTGCCCATGCTGCGTGCATTGGTGCAGGTGCACTTCAGTTGGGCTGTTGATCCTGCCGCCTTTTTGGGGGGAGAAGCCCTAATTCCCATGTGACCGCTCTCAGGCGCTGCTGTGGTTTCTAACGCATCAATAACCCTTGCGTCTTTGCTGCCGCGTGGATCTCCATGCCCTGCCTCCACTGAGACGGCAGAACTAAGGACCTCGCTAGCGCACCGTCCCTCAAACGTTGACGTTCTGCCCCCAGGCTTATCTCTAGCGAGTCTGGTTTTATCCCTTCCCCCTTCACATCTAGTTTGAAGTTCTTTCTACCAGCCCTGTGACTCCTATGAATACTTCATTGTGCTCTATATAGTCATCTGAGAAGTCAACAAAATCAGGGTGGTGCAGGGGGAAGTTGTATGCTCTGTTAGCCTGTGTGTCTCCCTCAATGAATGACAATGAGTTGGTTTGCATAACTGCTAAGGAAAAATGTGTAGAAGGAATATGTCTGCTGTTTCAGGTCACCCAGGCGTCACATTTGACATTTTGGTAGTACTGAAAGGTAAGCTTTCTTTGATGTTCTTGGGGTTTTTTTTCCCTACAGAAAATTTTGCAGCTCTGTGGTTTTTTTGGCCTAGAATCTGCATACGTGGAAGGGTTTATTCTAATCCTAACACTTCAATTTTACATATTTTTACTACACGCAGCACATTTATTTCTCAAGGGAGAGCTCAACTAGCTATATCCGTGCCGCTGCGTTGTAGCAATGTCATCCGTAGACTGGTTCCAGCCAGTCCTTTTTCTTCCTCAAAAATGAGAGAGGAAAGTTTGTTTGGAAAACCCCCGTCAGGATGTGTGGTCTGCCTACTGTTCCCATGTACGGCCGGGCTCTGCTGCTGCTGTGGGAAGAGGGCAGGAAATTTGCCTTTTCTTGGCACTTAATGGCATCAGTGCAGCCTGTGAACCGGCCCCAGAACTTCTACTTTGGGAAGATACATTCTTTTGAATGATTTAATAAAAAAGAAGAATACAGGGAACCTGTGCAAAAGCAGGAGAGGTCCTGGCCTGAAAGTCTATAGCAGCTCTAGATGTGCTGGGGTGGGAGATCTTCGGAGCCGTGTCCTTGTTGCATGGCTTGGAACGTATGTCAACGACTAGGCACCACGCAAGTCGGTGGGGAGAGTCGCAGCCCGCTTAGGTGCCTCCCTTCCTCACATAGGTTAAAAAAACCCTGGCGCTCCTGTGATAGAGGAGCACAAAGAAAAGGTTGTGTTCCTCAGTGAATCATTCCCAGACCTGCTAAGCTGTTTTTCAGTTCTAAACCCTTAATATTACTAAGGTCCTGTGTGTAGCGAGCAAGGGTCAGATCTGACGTGGGGTGCCTCGCACCTGTGTTGTGCCCATGAGAATTCCCATTCAACAGCTACCTGCCTAAATTTTACCAGCTGCCGGGTATGTCTTTGCACAGCCCAGAAACCGCTAAAAGGTTGGGTGGGTAGGTCCTACCTGGCAACCGACCTGCCTGGAAAGTATGTGGAGCACGGCTTAAGCTCCTACCAAAGGGCTTGGTCTCCTAAGCAGGCTCAGAGGTCTCTGAGGCTTGGCTCGCTATCAGTTCAAAGGCTTTAAGCACCTTTTGTCTCAGGGAATAGTGTCTTGATCTCTCTTGTTAAGATAGAAGACCTTATTCTGGTGAGATTTTACTGCCCAGAGGTTATGTTCTGGGACGACAGATTTTTAAATTCTTACAGAAACAGAAAAAGCACAAAGAGAAGAGAGGTTTTAGTGCATCACAGTGTTTCCTTTTAATAGAAGCTTTGTTTTTCTGTGAAGGAGAGTAAGCAAAAGCAAATCTTTTTTGAGTCGAAATAATACTAATGCTAGAAAGAAAGTACAGCTGTGCCCTAGCGCATCCCGCTGTTGGAATTTCTGCAGTCGTCTTCTGATTTCCATGGGAGAACGTAACAGGGCCAAGGTGATCTGGGGTGGGCTTTAAGGTGTGCAGTCTGAGGAGCCTCTTGGGACTTAAGGCTCCGTGGTTTCTCTTCCTTTAGCTGTCTAAAGGAAAACCATGGAAAAAACCTGAGAAGTGTTGAATTGTATTGCACAGAGTAGGAAGCAGCTTGTAAAGACCATCCTCAGAAAGATTAAGCAAGCTGTGTGAGAAAACATACAGCATCTCACACTGAATAATAATAATATATCCAGTCGATACTGGGGGAAAAAAGGAACGTACAGACAAGGGAAGGGGCCAAAGATGTAGAAGTTAGCATGGGGGAGATGCACTTCCATTGTTCACTGGGGTCTGCAAGCTCTAATAACGACATAACAACAGGGAAACCACAAAAGTTACTACAGATTCTTGTTAGAAAGAGGCTTTGCTTTGGAGAAGTTTGAATTTTAGAAACCTGTGTCGATAGGTGGTGAGTGGTAGACATTTTGGCCACGGTGATAAAGCTCAATTCGGGTGGTCGTGCAGGATCAGCTCTTTGGATTAAGAATCATCACACTAATAGAAGAGATTTATGCTGAAGACATTAATTATATCCCTCTTTCATTATAAAATACATTATGAATTAATCCAAGAAACAGGTATAGTCTATGTATGTAAATTTTTGTAAAAAAAGTAAGTTTTTATACCACTTAAACAATTTTTACTTTATTTGCCTACCTAATATAAACTCTAGACAGACAGCCTGATTTTCTGATGCAGATGTCGTAAGTTGTAATATGAGATTTTGGTCTATTAGAATATCGTCATATGAATTAGGATTAGTTCAAGTCTTTGCATTCATACGGTCTGTCAGTACCCCAAATTTTACGGAGCCATATTCTGTTCGTTTCAGGTTTCACAGAATTTCATTAGTTATTGTAAAGGCTGAATTTTTCATGGTTCAGTGCGTTAGAGCTTTTTTTTTTTTTTGCTTTTGCTTTTTCTTGGCTACGTGTCACATTAAAGTTATTTGTAGCTGGCTGCAAGGTTTTTTCCATTAATAAAACTGTATTATTCTGGTTGCTACCTTCTTTCTGATTGTATCAGTGATTCACAGGCTGTGATCTTTTTCCGATCTTGATAAGTGGCTGTTGCTGTGACAGATGCCATTGTTCACAAATGGAGACTTGCTTTCATAAAATAACCTAGAATTTATAGAGCATTCCTCCTCCTGCATTTGCTTTGCTGCTTTTTTGACCTTCTTACTTGTATTTTTTATTTAATTTTCTTGCGGTTTCTTATGGAGACAGTGTAGGAGACCTTTCTGTAATCAAGTAAAGGTAATTAAATGAGAGCAAAGGAAGCAAGTATATAAATGTACTTGCGTGTTCCGTTTTTATTACACGTTTGGCTTTAGAGCTTGGCTTCCTCTTACTGAGAATCATTTTTCCCTTTTCATACTGACAGGTGAACACAGTTTTAGCTGGTGAATTACGAGAGGAATTAACCTTTTGTTTTTAGTAAGTGACCTACTACCGAATTTATTTTCTTCTGGAGCTTTTCCTCCCATACTTGTTGTAGCGTAAATGTTTTAACGCGAGGTGCTGTCACCAACTTTTCTCAGCATTGGTGGGATTTTGCTGCCCGCTAGGTCATTTCTCTGGCTGTGGACAGGACACTTCTTTCCTAATCGGCTCCTGGGGCAGCCGCGCACCTTCTCACCCTTCGGATGTTTGGGAGCTGAGCGCTGGAAGTATTTCGGTTCGACCTGCCCTTTGACATTCACCTTCGGATGGCCGGTAATTGAAACCTGGCTGAAAACAGGGTAGCAGAAATAGATATTTACGTACACCGTTTGCAGTTGGACGCGCTTGTAAATAAGCTGAGCGGCAGAAGGAAGGAACGCAGTATTTCCTGAAATACGTAGGAGAAACATGCGGACTTCAACGACGAGGCATTGTCTCGGGTACCCCACGAGGTTCTATTTGCATTTGCTTCCCCCCAAAAAAACTTATGTACCGCAGACTTACTCGGAAGGTTTCTGACCCTCCTCTAACAACGCTAAGGGTTACTTGATTTCTTTGGAAGTGCAGCTGTGATTTCTGGACCGTAATGTCCACTTAAATCCCTGACTCGGGCGTATTTAATGCTTTTTCTGCTGCCTCATGGCACAATGTGCATGGTGTGAGGCATCTGCCTTCACTTAGCATCTCCTTTTATAACGGGTGTAATAACAACCACTGGCACAAGCAACTGAATGAGGTAAATGCAGAGAGCTCGTTGTTATCATTTACGTGACACCAGATACCGCCTAATTGGCACCAGTCAATATACGAGTTAAATTTGGGGTGAAAATCTGGGACTATTATGCGGTCAATAATAATAATGATGATGATGTTAGCTTCATATATTGCAGTGCACTTAGCGAGCATATCTGAGTAAGGTGTTTTTATTGTGATTTACAGAAATATCAGGCGTGCTTTTTTAATCAGTACTTTAATCAGTTATTGTTCTTAAACCGTGCCGTAACAATTTGGCCTTCTTCATACCTGAAGATGTTCAGCTCGAGTATTTGTTAATTGAGTGCGCCATTATGTGTGTCAATGAGAGCTGAATATTAACCCTCTCTCAGAGTGGTGTGCTACTTAGCCTTTTACTAGAACGTGATCGTTTTGTGAATTTTCCCCTTGTTTTATGGCACAGTCTGAAGCAGTCTCCACAGGCACAGCCACCTCTGACGGAATACTGTGGGCATACGACACGCCGGGCACGTCCTTCCTTTGACACCTAAGCTGAAAGCGTGATGACGATTGCATTCACTGGGTGCTTTTAATTGGCAGGCTCTACAATGTGAAGCTTTGTCTCCAGGAAGTGGTCTTAGTTTATTAACTTAGGAGGGAAATGTATTTTTTTCAGAGAAACGTACTAGCTGAAGCATCAGAGTTAGCAATGTGAAGTTCAGTACACAAGGAGAATTATTTATGTAGCTGAATAAATGAACAGGTTGCCCAGAGGACCTGTGGCTGCCCCATCCCTGGAGGTGTTCAAGGCCAGGTTGGATGGGGCTTGGAGCAACCTGGTCTGGTAGGAGGTGTCCCTGCCCATGGCAGGGGGGTTGGAACTGGATGGTCTTTAAGGTCCCTTCCCACCTAAACCATTCTATGATTCTATAAGTCCATTGTTCAGTTACGGTGGCCGTCACTTCAAAGTATTTCAGTACGTGGACGTGTGCAGATAACCCTTTATTTTTTTATGCAGTTGATGCTAAAATCTCAGTGACACCAGTGGGAGCCAAGGGCTGCCAAAGTCTTGCAGGTTTAGGCTCTCTGAGTTGTTTTCGGTTAAATGAACGAGCTCCATGTAGTTTATGCTCTGTCATTTGAGAGTTTATTTCAATCTAGTCAATTGTGAAGTAATGTTTACTTGTCTATTTTTTGTCATGTTGTTTAATTTACTGCCTGTCCATCAGAGCGGGAGGAACATTTCTATCGTGTTCGTCATGCATTGCATGGGTTAGTACTTGAGATTGCCTTACCCGGGTGGTCCCCGCCTGCTCGCTCTGGGTCTAGTATGATTACGGTTAAATGACCAATGAAAATGTTTAGCGTATGTAAGGAATTAATCATACACGGTGTCTGTTCAGAAGCCGTAGTATGGCAGTTAATAGCAAAGAAATATCAAGTGTTTATATTCAGAGTCAGAGATGAAGTGTTTTATTATAGCCGTGTCATTCCTGAAGCGTCAACGTGGGATGGATTTAGCAGTTCATAGAAGACTCTCAAGACACCTTCCAGGTTTCTAGCTCTGCTGCCTCATCCTGTACATACAGGTCGAGGTAGTGCAGAATAGTCTTCTAAAGTAGTGCTGGTGGTGCACCAGCGAGAGACGTCTTGTGCCAAAGGACCAGTAGTCCCTTGATTTTTTTTTATTCTTTTTTCCCCCCCCCGAGGCACTGATCCTATTTCCATGTTTCTTCTAAAACAAGCTTAGTTGAGTTTGCATTTCGGATCGTCTGCCTGCGTGCTGTGTACAACATGGCACTTGGTCAACCCGTGATTAAGTTCCAGCCAAAGCTGATGGGCATTAAGACGCTGTAACTGTATACGGCTGTGCTTGTGTTTCAGACTTGCTGCAGCTGAATTTAAAAATCATAACGTAATTACAACTTAACATAAAACCTCTGTGGAAGAGATTAAGTTTATAAAAGAACTTTGAGCTTATCTTGCAGATTTTTAATTTTATTTTTTTATATATATATTTTGAACTTCTGAAATGGAAAATTACTTTTTTTTTTTTCTTCTTTAAATTAGCAATAAAGCAAACACAGAAGGGGGTTAAGCTGACAAATTTTCTCAGGCAGGTGCCGTAGGCTTTGAGGCCTCGCGCAGAATTACGATGGTTCAGTTGGCCAGCGGTGACCAGCTCAAGAGCTGTACCTCTGGGCGGCAGGCTGCACGCTTCTTAAAAGAGCATAAAAATAATCGGAGCTGTTAACATACGTAAAATTGATTCAGTTGTTCTTGTCGTTCAAGTTGACTGAAAATCTTGGGAAGTACAAATTACAGGAAAAGTAAGGAAGTTTCCTTTCTTGTTTTTTACAAACTTGGCGTGCCGACTGCTTTAAAGATGGGGTTTGTTTTTTATGTTTTATTTTAAATCTCTTGTTAAAGTTCTTATAAACATACATATCTGACTACCCTGACACTTTGCAGTAAGGATTGAGCTTTTTAATTTTCTTTCAACATCTGATGCTAAATTATTGACTCTTAAGAGTTGTCATCCATAGCAACTTTTTCTAAACTTGTTCATTTCTTAGTATTTTCAGAACTAACCTTACCATGCAATTATTGTGACACGTGATAATTTTATTTAAGGGTTAAAGTACCGTATTTCAATTGTAGCATATTTTCTACATCCCAAACAGCTGTATTTTCCAAAATTAGTATTTTGGGAAATTTGTGATGCTTAGTCTAGTTGCGTCATAGTAAATCTTGTAATTTAATGTTCACATACTTTATTTAAAAGAGTACAGTTATTGTAGAGACAACAAACTGAGTTACACTGTACATCTCTGTGGGCTTCAAAGTCTTGGAAACTTTTCTTTTGGCAAAGAATACTGTATTAAAAAAAGGTCTTCATTGGTGTGATTTGAATGAAAACTGCTAGCTTTTTATGTGTTTTATTTGTGTATTTTTTAAATATGAAAAAAATATGAGACTAGCGTACCTAACAGAGGGGAAAATGTACAGAAGAGCTCCTTTTTAATTAATTGATACTTAAAGATGCTTAAGCTGTGTGTTATTTGCCTTCAAAAGTTATTACTCTGGCTTAATTATTTCAAACGTATTGCAGGATAGTGCTTATTTTTCTAATAATTTGATACGGGTTTTTTTCACGTCAACACATTAACTTAGATTTGCAATATAGAAACCAAATACTTGGATTTCTCTGAGCGAGTATTTTGCTATATGTTTCTGTGTTTATTTTTTTAATAATTCTGCCTGTAAAGGTTGATGTTTTGCATCGCGACTGTTTTTTCCCTTTATTGTAGAGAGAATTGCTAGAGCAGCAGAACTCCGTGTGTCTGCCTTGGTCTCTACTGCTGAATCGGTGCCTACTTTATAGTTATTTGACTTTGGAAATCTTTTACTTTCAGAGAATGTAAAAGTAAATAATGGGCCTTTATATTTGGTTTTACATCATATATCTATCAGTGTCCTCCTATTTCCTGTCCTCCTATTTCCTGTTACTGACAGCTGTGTCCGGGACATTTTGGTGTTTCCTTGACATTCATGCCAAATACAATTTCTGCTGTCTCTTTATTCTTGCAGTCAACGGTTCTCTGATTTAGATTCCCTCTCGATTCATGAAAAGGCCCTATACAAATGCTGCTTTTATTTTCTGCAAAAAAAATGATGTCTCTTGAGCAATCCAATTATGGTTACTGCTTGTTTTCATTTTGGAGTGTGTGTGGTTTTTTGGGGGGTTGTCTTTGTGTTTGTTTTGGGGTTTTTTGTGCAACCTGGTACTCTGTTCTTCTCGGAGCAGGGCTTTGGCATCCCTCTCCTAGTATCCCTTCTGCGGGAGCTGCTCGGTAGCGCTTGCGTCACAAGTACGGATTTGCTTGGCTTTAGCGCACAAAATTTGGTGGGTAATGACAATGTGTCCCTCCCTCCCCTATTTCTTGAAGTTGTCCTAATTTAGAATTTGTTGCAGTACTTGAAAGCTATACTTTTTACAGGACCTCTTGCGTGCAAATTCATTGCTGTTTGTCAATGACCTCTCTGTTGACATCATTAATTGTGCTTACTGAAGTCTTTACTGATTATGCCTCGAACAGTTGGATGGATGAAGTGAATTACTGAAAAAATAGCACTCGTTAATTGAGGACAATTTCTTGAAGCCAGAGTGATCTTCAGGAGAGCAAAGTTGCGGTTTCCTGAGATGGGGTTTTTTGGCAGCAGCAGAAGCTGGTGGCCACCCTCACTGTGGCACTGTGCCACCTCGTCTCCCTTGTGTTGGCACTGCCATCTGTGTAGAATATACTTCTCCCACTTCCAGGGCGATTCTGCTGATCTATGTTGAGATTAAATTCTCCAAAAGGAGTAGCAGCCAATGTGTGACTGGGAAGAGTAGAGCTGGAAGGGCACTTTCCACAGAGCCTGGTAACTGCCTGCTGGTTGAACGTGGCTGCAGGTCTTCATGTTGCCCCTCGGCTGATTTAGGAAGGAGAAGCTTCTGGATTGTGATCGGCTTGAACAGGGGATGTGAGGACAGGCTGAGAGAGTTGGGGTGGTTCAGCCTGGAGAAGAGAAGGCTCTGGGGAGACTTTAGAGCCCCTTCCAGTATCTGAAAGGGGCCTACAAGAAAGATGGGGAGGGACTTTTTACAAGGGCATGGAGTGACAGGACGAGGGGTAATAGCTTCAAACTGGAAGAGGGGAGATTTGGAACAGATCTCAGGAAGAAATTGTTGCCTGTGAGGGTGGTGAGACCCTGGCCCAGGTTGCCCAGAGAAGCTGTGGCTGCCCCATCCCTGGAGGTGTTGAAGGCCAGGTTGGACAGGGCTTGGAGCAACCTGGTCTAGTGGGAGGTGTCGCTGCCCATAGCAAAGGGGTTGGACTAGATGATCTTTAAGGTCCCTTCCAACCCAAACTGTTCTGTGATTCGAGGACTCCCCGCGGCAGGGAGAGGTGACTGAGGAGTGCTGAGGCAGTGCGTGGAGTCGAGCACCAGCTCAGAGGAGGACGTCAGGATCACGCTGCTGTATTCGGGCACCTGGGAGGAGCGGGTTTAGGGGGTGTTGTTTCTTGAACCTGATTCTGACTCTTGTCCAACAGACTCTGATGTCAAGCTGGTATCAGAGGAGCTATGATTTAGTGGCTTGGAAAGACAACCTAAGTATGCTGGTGGTATTACGAGAACAGGTGCCATGATAGATCTGGAAGAGTTACACTGCAAAAACAGATAACTAGTTTATTCTTGCTGGAGTATTTTGACGCCTAATACTCTTTTGTAGATTAAACTTTTTTATATTCTCTAATTGCTGGTTATTCAACTCAAAACTTACTGTGCGGACTACCGTTTTTATGGGGTAGAGAGACAGTTAAGAATTTCCTCTTTCAGTTATTAGGAGTGTTCTCAAAGATAATGCGGGTAATCAGGATTGCAGAGATAGCACAACCCGAATTACTTGTGTGACATTTGAAGTTTGAGTCCCTGTGAAGGATTGGTTATTTTAATATCCTTGGATATCAAATTGGAGCTAGTTAAAATAATAGCAGAAGAGCCTCATCTCCAAGAACATTTTACAGTGTATTTCTCTTCTAATTTTGAAAAATTATTTTTAGCTAATATTATAAAATTGAGTCTGTGCTGCTTTTCTGCCTCTTGACAGAAGTTTAGTATTCTTAGCAGCCATAGAAATCATGTTGCAGAAAGTGAAGATAAATGCGCTGGAAGTCTGTTGGAATTCCAGGATTACAGGAGGCAGTAGCTGGCTATTTTTATTATCTCCAAATTACGTATTTTATTGCTCGATTTACCTGTGTGTTTATACTGCCTGACACTAGACATTTCAACATACCTGAAGACCTTCGGGTATTTCCACTATAAATAATGTATGCATCCCCCCCAACACTCTCATATGTATTATATGAAACAAGTACTATATTATTTCATGTTAAGCAAAATGTGGCAGAAGTAGTACTATAAATGGCGGTGTTTGGAGCAAATATTATAAAAGTGTGCTACGTTAAAAAATAAAAAAACCAGCTTAAGTAAAATGGAGCTTGACACAAATAGTAGTATTTTATCTCCAGAAGTGTCGTTAGGGCTTGGTGGTGAACGAGTTCACACCTACAGCCTGCTGCTCTACGTGAGGGTTAAAAAGGACCAAGTGGCCGGGAGAGGGGGAGCCAACAGATGGTACACCTGGACCTACATGTTTGGGATGTCTTCAGGTTAATGAATAATCAGCCTGAGAGACAGATTAGCCCCGCTGGGAAAATAATAACGGCTGGTCGTTAGTTATGGGAAGTTGCTGGACCGTGGTATGGTGGTGGGAGCGCGCGGTGGCCACCACATGTCGAGCTGTGTGCCTTGGTGCACTAGGTATCATTAAAGCAGTTAACAGGTAGGATTGAAGGCAACGCTGGAGGTTCAGGTTGTCCTTATTTTGATTAATGTTGTGACGTGGTTTATTGCCTGATAATTACAGGTCGTGGCAGGAATATTTCCTGTTCTCCCCAATAAATCGGCAGCTTGATTTTTCTAATGGAACAGTGCCCGTGGTCGTCCATCAGCAAAGTGGTTGGATGCAGTAACCTAATTCAATGTTACAAACGGTTCGAATGCAAAATCTTAATGGATCTAAAATAAAAGAGGTATTTTTTTAAAGATCGCATCAGATGATGTATTTTTCTGCTTCTGTAAAGCAAATACACTGAATTATGTTAACCGTCGTACTAAAAGCAACTGTTTTGCTTTCCTTTGTTGCAGATCACCAGAAACTGGAAAGAGAAGCTAGAATCTGTCGCCTCTTGAAGCATCCCAATATTGGTAGGAACATTCAATTGCTTTATACGGTAGATATCAGTTTAGAAAACTGAGGGAAAATACAAAATAACAAACACAAATAGCAGCTTAGAGAAGTCAAGTGGAAATATCTCCAGGCAAGACTATTTCTTTACAATGTGGTGCTCCTTTCTAATTCTGCTCTGGGATGTAATATCCCAATAGATCACCGAAAGCAACGTGTACTGTTCTCATCTCCTTTGAGCTGTTGCCCTGCCATCAATGAGCTGTCTGTGCCAGGTGTTTGGGGTTTTTTTGAGCCGTGTGTAGGAGGAGTTATTTCCAGTACCGCTCATGACTTTTTGAGACCTGCAGAAGAATTTCATCTAACAGCGTATGTTGCAAACTGAGACAGACCAATGTCGATGGAGTTTTTACCAAGACGCTTGTTTTATCCTGTTTTATTTTGTGTTCGGGATTCTGTTCTTCTGTAGAAACGATAGGTAGATGCAGAAAGCTCTGCTCCTTTTATTTCCAGAAATGTATGATTTCTACTCAAGCATTCATGGAAAGCAAAAAAAGGTATTTGGGGGGCGTCCATTTACTTGCGTTAGAAACAGTAGAAACAGAGCAGTTCCTTGATCTTTAAGGAGTCGTATCCAGGTGTTTCAGACATTATATGAATTATATGCCAAGGGTATCTCTCACAAGAATATTTGCTGTACCTGAGACTTCTGTGGATGGGGGGATTTTCCTGTCCATATTGTTCCTCTTTTCCCATGTACGTTTTTGAAATTTGTCATCAGAAAAACTAGTAATGTCACCGAATGTTTTAAATAAGCACGTATGCTCGGTACTCCAAAAGCACCTGGCAGTCTGCTTGCTCTTCCTTCTGCTTAGTTTTTCTCCTTTTCATTTTTAACTAGTAAGTGTTGGTATTCGTGACATTTTTGGCTAATATCATTGTTTCATGGCTGGGAAAGAATCGGCTCCTTCTTTTTAATAATAATCATAAATTGAAAACAAACATACCACAGTTCAAAATGAAATGTGGAATCTCTGAAAAAGCTCTCTCAGGCAGTCTCAAAAGCTTAGAGGTTTTGCATGCAAATTTGGTTAAAGAGGAAGAGTAGTCTTATCTGTGTTATTTTATCCCAGCCAAAATTTTTGCATTGTAAAGCGATGCAAGACAAGGGAATGTGTAACTGCGGGGAGGAGGAGCGGCTCTTGTGCAGTTATGGAAAGCGGTGGTTGCAAATATGGTGTCATTTACCTGTGCCTTGCTGTAACTAGAGTGTATTTATGAGTTTGAGCAAGCCGGGGAAGATGGACAAAAAACAGTAATGAACTCATGAAGTGGAAGAGCTGAAGCGCACAGAACTCCTCAGTTGAAGCAAATGTCTAAATTGATTCCGTGCGATGGCATGTCTTCGGTTTTGTTGAGTAGCTTGGACCAATATTAGGATGTCGTCGAGGTCCTCTCTGGCAGGCCAGCTATTCCACGTACTGTGTTTACATTTGTGAACGTATGACTTGACATGCAGACAGGCGATGACAGCTTTGGTGACAGGCAGGTAGGGTTCCGTCAGTCAGCACAAATTCCGTGCATGGCCACCTGCACCCAGGTGCACAATTCAGTCAAAGGATTATAGGCGGATTCTGCTACCGTTTCAGAAAAGATGCCATGTTCTAGATCTGCCTGAGACAAGATTTTAATGAATTAACACGGCAGGGTTTGGCAGCAGACATGATATTCTGTCATCGTTCAGTTCTACTGGCAGCTGTTCTGCCAGCCTGAAAAAACCTGTTCCAATTAGCGTGGTTACAATAGTTCCTTGTTTGGATAATTGCTCCAGTGAAGGCCACTTTGTATCTGGTTCCTCTCTTGGAGGAAGATCATAAATGCCGTCTGAAAATGAGAAAAGCTTTTTGTAAAGACGGAAAGGTAGCTCTTTTCAAAAGTAAAAATTCCGGGCCCCTGAAGTCCTACCAGGTAAGCTACGGGGCCAAAGAGGTTGATGTATCTGAAAGGGGCCTACAAGAAAGCTGGAGAGGGACTTTTTACAAAGGCATGCAGTGACAGGACGAGGGGTGATGGCTTCAAACTGGAAGAGGGGAGATTTAGATTAGATCTCAGGAAGAAATTGTTGCCTGTGAGGGTGGTGAGACCCTGGCCCAGGTTGCCCAGAGAAGCTGTGGCTGCCCCATCCCTGGAGGTGTTGAAGGCCAGGTTGGACGGGGCTTGGAGCAACCTGGTCTAGTGGGAGGTGTCCCTGCCCATGGCAGGGGGGTCGGAACAACATGATATTTAGGGTCCCTTCCAACCCAAACCATTCTGTGATTCTGTATTTACATGCTGTCTGGTCTCCACCTCGGCCAGGTGCCAGCCTTCTCCTTCGCCCTGGGGCTGCCCTCCGGCCGCAGCCGCGGCAGGGCTCTGCTCTCGCCCCTTCTCCTGCAGCCATCCCCTCGGCCAGCTAAGTGCTAGTCCTAAAATCATTCTGGGGGAGTGCTGCCTGCACCCGACGGACTCTCTTATTCTTGGGTCACTGTCACATCCCTTTTTTTTAGAAAGTCTTCTCTAACGGGTAATTCTACGTCACACTAGAAAGCACTAATAGCGAAAAAGGAAGTATAGCAGAGTAAGGTAACAGCAGAGATCATACTGCCTTTCATATGTCCCAAAATGGTGAAGATTAACCCTTGTAACCAAGTTTTACTTGCACTACGTGCATGCCAAAGAGTATGTGTGTTTAAAAATATTAGCAAGTTCCATGAACGTAGAATTCATGCTTTTCTCTTCACCTGTATTTTCTCCTGAATTTACTGTCAAGGATTAATTTTCTAATAGCCCAGAAAATAAACGATTTTTTTGCAAAGGAAATTGTCATGTTAACAATAAGTATGTATCATTTAAGAAAATTAAGAAAAAAATTATAAAAAATAATTTTTTCAAATGCGATCCCTATAGGAAAGCAGAGATCTAGTTTAATTGACTGGGCAGTTTCTCAAAGATGATCTCCGTGTTTCTTTTCATTTTCCTCCAATGAAGTTTTTTTTTAGTTACTTGTCTTTTTGGATTACACATCCGTTGCAGGGCAGCAGATTTCTGAAGTTAGAATTCAATAATCCTTTCTCTTTTCTTTCAGGCTTATTCTTTTTTATTCTTCCTAGTTAGCTTAATTAAATCTCCCTTCTAAAAGTGACTAAGTGTAAAGGTGTCAGTTTTAGGTTAACTTTATTTCTAAAATAATATATATATAATAGTACTCCATTTTAGAATGTTGTATGGTCTCTTCAGTTAATTATCTTTCAAGTCTTAAGACTGTAACAGGTACTTTAGGGTGAAAAAGCCTTTTTAGTTACTTTTTTCGTACTTTCCCTCCAGTCAGAGTGAAGCAGCACAGCTGTGGTGCATCACATTTTTAGATTCCAGCCGGAGTAAACATGTTGTAGTTTTCATATGAGCAAAATTTTTTTTTTTCTTTAGAGAAACAGACTTTAAAAAACATTCTAAACCACTGGAAATATTTTCCAATTGTCTTTCCAGAGAAAATAGAGAATTATCAAAACCTTTCACAGGCCACCAGTTTTGTCTGTCCAAGGTAGGTGTCCAATTAGTACCTACCTAAAAAAATATTTAGTATTTAGTTATTTCATCAAGGTAGGAAAGAATTCAGAACTAAACTTCTTAACAGTCGACGTACCTATTTTTAGCTTCCCAACAATGGTTATATCCATTTCATATCTGATTTGATGGTGGTTTTATTTAATGAGTGCCATTATGCAGTTAGGAAGTCTTAGGATGACATTTAGATAAGACTTTCAGTTTTAGTCTGTATTCATATACACTGAACTTCAGAAGTTCCTCTGGGATTGGCAGAGGAGTCTTAAAATTGGATGCGAGTGTTTTGCTTTTTTTTTAAAAAAAGTAGAATTTGAACGAAAGATTTGGAAAAGCACAGCATATGTGGAAAAAATAGATGACTAAATCAGAATGCTTTCTTTCAAACGGATAAAACTCTGAAATTTGGAAATTAAGGAGACACATGAAAATATTTTCATTTCAGTTCTTGATTTGAATTTCCCCAAGTAGTCACTGTAAAATGTTAAACACAAAAAAACTGAGAGGAAACAAACATATTTTCTGCTGCCTTTTTGCAATTATTTATGACATCGCATTATTTCAGGAATCAACATATCTACGGAATGTTCACAAAAAAAGCATTTAAGTATGTATAGAGGGAGCTTAATTCTTCATCCAAGTTATCTATGAGGCATTTATACTGAAAGAATGATTTTGAACTAGGGTAAGATACCAAGTTCTGAATTCCTGTGTGAAAATTTAAATGGCTGATGATTATTGTCACTAGACAAGGGTCAGGAACGGAAGCTAACTAAATCAAAATCCAGCTATCTGGCATTTCCAAATCCTTACCAATTGAAGAAATCCAGGGTAATTAATTTTGATACGCAGATGTTGTATTGCTTGATACGGATATTTATGCAAAGCTAAGCCTAGAGAAGCATACGGTCATTTGAAAAATGCTTTTTAGATGCAGCAATTTTATTTATTTTTTTTAGAAACAGATCTTGCCAAGTGCACTTGATTTCCTTTTAATGAAGTCGCGAATCTAGCTGCTAGCATCAACTGCCTGCTGTAAGACATTTGTTCTACTACTGTATTATGTGCTAATTTTTTATTACGGGAAATCAGCATGTTCTTTATTAGTGATATTACAAAAACAGATAACCACAATAAAAATATAAGACGGTAGTTCTCATATGATGGGATTATCCGTGGCGGAGTTCTAAAGAAGTCTCATTCAATATTTTTATCAATGGATTTACAGAAAAAAATTGAAGCGGTATCAGTTTGACATGGTGGGACTTAGGAGCCTTCCAGCCAAGAGATGTGAGCTCACCTATCTTAAGAACAAGGAACGTATGTCAGTCTTCAAAGAGGGGTGCCTGCATCTTGGAACGGAGTGACTTTGAAAAGCTTGTGATGACAGGAAATAACTACTTGAACACAAATCTCCTTGGGATGCCAAAGCTCCCGGGGGAAATACCATTCTCAGAGGCATGGAAGTAACAATCAGAAAGAGGAAAGTAGTATTTATTTTGGGTCTGCCAAAAGGGGTCACTTCCAGAGTACGGTGCTGAGCTTTGGCCATCCACATGTCAATAAGTATGATCTAGGTAAAGGGGGTGATTTGAGGAGGTCTACCAGGATAACCAGAAAATGTTATTTATCAAGAAATAGGCAAAAAGAAACATGACTCTAGTGATGAAGTTAAACGTAGGAGTTAGGGGTTTGGCAACAGCAATATGAGCCTGACTTAGGGGTAGGATGTTTTCTGACTGGAAGAGTGCATATTTATTTTTTTTTAAGCTTTATACTAAGAACTGTCTGTTAGTGAAGATGTATGTACTCCTGGTATTCAGAACCATGTACGGGCTGTTAGTTTTGGATAGCTAAATATTGTTGAAGAAAGACTGAAAGGTAAGGATTCTGTTTCTGCAGTGCTTAGGAGGCTGGGCCGTCCTTACTGGTTATGTTTGTATCCAACACAGGAGTGTAATGGAAATCTTCCCTGAAGATGTTTTCACTTCATGTTCAAGTTTAGCTCCAGGATGTCTCGGAAAGCTGAATATCCCTGTCCAGACACTGCTTTGCATATAACTAATTCAGTTAGTGTTTCAGCATTTCTTCGTTTTATTAATATTTTTTTTAATGTGAAGAAATCCGTGATTTCTTCTTCCCTGTCCAGCTATGTAGTCATGATGCCTAATGAATGGTGTATGAAAAATGCCTAACAGGAAAGTGGATTACAAATAGTATTTCCTGTTCTCCTTTTTCAAATCCCCGTTTTCCACTTCAGTAATGTATATAGGAAGGTCTGTTTAAAAAATACAGGATTTCCCCATCCTTTTCCTCTACAATTATTCCTTAGCAATACTCATTGCTTATGTTGTGATTTCTGCCTCTTCTCACCTCAGTTCTTTGTACCCAAGTAACCGTAGTGGAAAGCGAGCCCTGCTGAATTTTGGGTTTAAAAGAAAACATACGTACATTTTGGCTTCTATGTTTATTCTCTGGTTAAGCATAAAATTACACGCAATGGCTATTTCAGCATGTAACTTTTATGGGAGGGAGGAGTTTCATCTCTATTATTTATTTGTAGAAAATTATTTACTCAGGAGTACTTTAGAAGTACGTAAACTTTGTCTGCAGTGACACTAAAATTCTGGTTCCTTCATAGCCTGAGGATATGAAGAGGACCAAAAAAATATATATCGTAATAAACAAGCAAAAATAAGAAAGAAGATGGGATATCCTCCTTTGTATAACAGTACTCTATTGAGGTGTACGTGCTCAGGACTCCGTATGTTGTTGTCAGTCCTTTCTCCTACAGTCTCGGGGAGAATTAAAATGATGCAAAATCCACGAGCTGAACTTGAGAGAAAACTTCATGGGAGCTCAGAGTCCTTTCTTCCTGATCAGTCTTTGGCAATACTGGTATTTTCTCCTTTTCCAGCATTTCTTGAGTCATCTGGCCTGCTGCCTCTGTTATGTGGTGGTAGGAAATTTCTAGGCAAAGATCACGCAAGTTCTGTTTGGAAGAGAGCTCCAACAGCTCGTGCTGGGCTGCAGTGGTTCGTACATCAGTCTGATTTTCAGCATCGCTGTGTTTCTCAGGTTCTTCCCATGATGAGAGGACAGTAACAACATCAGTGTGTTTTCTTTTTAACTTAGTACAGCTTGCTACCGTACAAGAGTTTGAAATGAAAGATCTAGGTTAAACCTTACTGTTTGGAGAACCTGGTGCTTTTTCTTCATAAAATTACGCATCAAGTTATATTAAAAACTTACCTCCTTTACTGAAAACATCATAGAATCACCTAGGTTGGAAGGGACCTTTAAGATCATCGAGTCCAACCGTCAACCTAACACTGCCAAAACCACCACTAAACCATAAAAAATGCCCACAAAGAATTGGTCATCTTGTGTAACTATTATTTTTACAGCCGTTGTGTGTACTAGTGCTTCCAATTTTTTAATTTAGAAACTTGGAAAGAAAATTTGTAAGGAAAATAATCATCTCTTCACCAAGAAATCCACTGTCATTGTTCCGTTTTCTGTCCTTTATCTTCTTTTGATAAACTTTGATTTCTCGGTCCTCTTTTAACTTTAGGTAAAGTTTTATTTTAGCACTCTGATTTCTAGTCTAGCAGTCCACATATCTTTGATGGTGTAATGCTGTTGCACCATCTTATTATTACTTTTGACGTTGATTTAGAGCCCGCTTTGGTACTTTTGGTTCATGAGGTCCCAACAGATGATAAAAACCTGCATTAGCCTGATAATGCAAGTCCTGACCCAGTCTGGAAAACTGCTTATTCAAACGCAGTAAATACGGGGGGCGGGTTCCAGTTTGCTCTTGCAAGGGTTTGTGCTGAATTTGGGTAGTATTTTCCTAAATCAGTTACGCTCTTTCTGTAGCTGCTGGAAGGACTTCTGCTGTCTTCACATTCCCACCTGTCGAAAGCTGTGCACCGCAAAATGGTATGTGCAGCGTAGTAGGATCTCGTAAATAACCAGAATCTCCCGGTTTTCACGGGGCAGCACTAACACGTCTGGCTCCGTTACAGCACGTCGTCCCCCGCCTGCTCCTGTCTCCTCCCTTTGCTCGGTAGACGGTGTGTAAGATAACGGCGAGCGGACAGGATCCATTAGCCAACTACAGCAGGCTCAAGTCTGACTCTTGAGTCTTCATCCCTTCCCGAAAGGCCACAGCAGATTTTACTGACATGTGGCAGCCCTTCAGGTGATAAATTAAGTCCTTTTGGCAACGGGACAGGTTGTCCCTGAATGGCTTTGTAAGGCAGGATATTTCGAGGTAAGGAGGACCGCCAAGCAGAATGGCAGCTCTTACAGCCCTGAGCCGGTTGTGTGCAGATCCGCTCGCCGAGCCTCCTGCGGAGCTGTGGCACTGCCGGCCAGCGTGAGCGGCCGTGCTTCCGAGGGCAGAAGAGTCTGTCTTCTATGAAGAACTAGAGCTGGACCAGCACATGGGAGTACGGAGCAGCATCTTTCCCAGGAAGGGTGGCTTTGCAGCAGGTCGAGAGATGGACACAAGGAAAAAAGAGAAATTGCTAAAGCAATTTCATGAATGTGTTAGTGGTTATGTTTATATTCAACACAGAAGTGTCATGGAAAGCTTCCTTGAAGAAGATGTTTTCACTTTGTGTACAAGTCTAGGTTCAGGATATCTCGGAAAGCTGAATATCCCTGTCCAGACACTGCTTTCAGTTCGTTTTTCAGCGTCTCTTTATTTTATTCATTTTTTTAATGCGAAGAAATCCAGATCCGCTCGCCAAGCCTCCTGTGGAGCTGTGGCACTGCTGGCCAGCGTGAGCGGCCGTGCTTCGGAGGGCAGAAGAGTCTGTCTTCTATGAAGAACTAGAGCTGGACCAGCACATGGGAGTTACGGAGCAGCATCTTTCCCAGGAAGGGTGGCTTTGCAGCAGGTCGACAGATGGACACCAGGAAAAAAGAGAAATTGCTAAAGCAATTTCATGAATGTGTTAGTGGTTATGTTTATATCCAACACAGAAGTGTCATGGAAAGCTTCCTTGAAGATGATGTTTTCACTTTGTGTACAAGTCTAGGTTCAGGATATCTTGGAAAGCTGAATATCCCTGTCCAGACACTGCTTTCAGTTCATTTTTCAGCATCTCTTTATTTTATTCATTTTTTTAATGCGAAGAAATCCAGATCCGCTTGCCAAGCCTCCTGTGGAGCTGTGGCACTGCCAGCCAGCGTGAGCGGCCGTGCTTCGGAGGGCAGAAAAGTCTGTCTTCTAAGAAGAACTAGAGCTGGACCAGCATATGGGAGTACGGAGCACCATCTTTCCAAGGAAGGGTGGCTTTGCAGCAGGTCAGGAGATGGAGAGTCTGGGACACCAGGAAAAAAGAGACAAATCACTAAAGCGATTCCATAAACGTGCTGGTGTCTATTTGCAGTCTGCTCGGGTTGCCATGCTTTGAGGTGGGAACTTCTCACAAATTGCCGAGACAATCGATAGCGCCCAAACTTGGCATTGCTCCTCATGGGACTCACCGTGCCTGCGTTCAGCTTCCTTACTCAGGAGCGTACCCTTACGCCTGACGGAAAGGAGGAAAAGCCAGCTTTTGGGGGTTTTCTCATCTCTCCCCACCGTAACACAAAACAGGAGCATAGAAGTTGTTAAATCCTTCACCTGGTGGGGGGGGAAATAAGAAACTTCCTATTGTCCTTTTTGGACAGAGGGTGATTAAGGATAAGTGGGTTTTCTGTGTCCTTTGTGCAAGACATTGTGTCCTTTATGTTTTATATTCACCAAGTTTTTGCGTGGGATTTCACATAAATTCACAAGCCTCTGAAGAGAAACACTTATTACTATACAGCAAATGTGGATTTAGTAAATCCTGTCTGAATTTCTTTTGGCTTACTGTGGCAAAGTCAGGAGTAGCTCAGCTGGCATTAGTTAAGTTACTGTATAAACCAAATACGGGATAAAAATCAGGCCTGTTCAGGTTTGGTGGGTGTAGGTTTTTTAGCACAGTATTTTTTCTGAGGTTAATTTCGGGTTTCACTCTTTACATCAAAAATCTGTTAATACAGACTTAAAAGGCAATAACACAATTCTTTCCTGCTGCAGTGAAAATCAAACAAATCCTCAACTATATAAATTTATGCTCAATCAACATGGTCCTCGGGAATATATTAACTATATCTATGTATATAAAGAAAGATATAGTGTTTTTATATATATACATAAAAGCACTTTTGTTTACCTCATCGAGAAACCAGAAATCTGTGGGACTGATGCATGTAGAAGATCTTGCTTCCTCTAATTATTTTTATTGCTTAAACGAGCTGATCATTTCAATAATTCAGATCTCATTCATTCTATTGAATTAATTAAATTTGTAGTTTCCGTGATGAGTAAGGTGAACCATAGTCCTTGAAAGAATTAAAATAAAACATCAAGAAACCAAATAAACCAGTGATATAACACGATTTCATACGTAGTGTAAAAGCCAATCTAATGAGGATTATGAAATAACGTTTAGTGTTTAAACTCAGCTGTAGCTGAATAGCAGCGTGCAACAACAGAAAACAAAAGCTGGGTTTGTAGTAGCTATTTGTAAAATTAAATGCACTGTAACGAGACTGATCCAGGCAAGAAAACCCAAGGAAGGCGTCGTGGGGTTTGTGGCAACGGGCTTTTCTGCAGCCTTTCTCGTTCTCAGCAGTTTTTGTTACTCCTGTGCATTTGATTTCTATTGATTGGTGAACGCACGGGTGATGTTTGAGATGAGGAGGCTGAAAATTCTCACTTCTGATGTTGCAAGAATTGGGTGGGGAAAGGGCTTTCTGTAGAGCTATTGGCAAGCCCTAACAGTGAGTGAAACAGGCACAAAAATACCATCGTTAAAATACTGTAAGTTGTTTAGTGCTAATCAACATGTCAGTAATTTTCAGCCTGTCACACGTGGCGTGTCGGATAACGAACGTGGGCTGGCTGAGTGTGAAAGCAAAGAAGTGTGAAGGCAGCTTTATTAGGTGTTAAAGCTTTTGTCTCTGTCTCCGTTACGGCATAATCCTTTTATTCTGATAAGAGTGGCATTGAATCTTTAGGTTTTACTCTTCTGGGTTACTGTGGAGCAGAAAAATGGCTTTTAGTGTAGACAATGACACTAGTCTTTGCCACACGAGGTTAATTCTCTTGCCTTTTAACGGAGGACAAGGTTATTCTAGCTCAAGTGAAGCATTGCTGGTTGTAATATCCCTGATAACTGTAGCAACATCCATAATATACCGAGGAAATGAGGTTTCACTAAGATTTGCCACAATTTTTATCATTTTTAGCCTCAGAAAGTATATGCGTAATTTGCACCAAATAGGTAACGGTAAATCAAGTGTGAACCAGACCTTGAAGGATTTCCTTTGCCTGCTTATAGCTGGTTTTGTGCGTTTTCTTAAATGCATGAAAACTCTATTCATAGTGTGCGCAGATTCTTCGAAATGTTTTTTCTTCCCATAAAGTCAGTTAGGCTTGCGTAGCCAGCCATTTTAAATGTAAAGCAGAGTAACCCACAGCGGCGGGAAGTGGAATTTAAACATCTCTCTTGAGGAACCCGCTACAGGGGGTGAGTACGAGGGTGGCTGCCGCGTTTCCTTCCCAATTTGTATTTCGTTCTCTGGTTCTGCGTTACTTTCTCTATACGCTTTCTGGAAGGAGAAGTTTCATAATTGCATTGCTGACTTCAAGAACCATATAAATCAGCTAGATTAAAATGAATTGCCCTCTTTTAACGCACACAGGACGCATCTTTGAGAACTTACTTTTTTTTTGTTTGTTTGAAAGCTTTGTTTGTTACGACTCTGCAACCACGTGTTCTGCATACGGATAGACATCGTGACTCCCAGCTAAACCACAAATATGTAATTTTCCTCTGGACCCTTTCCTCCAAAAACATAGATCTCTAGTACTTAAGCTAAAGTAAGCTTTTTCTCTCAGTCAAGCTAGCACAGACATTTTTAGAGCATTTTTAGGGGATATGGTAAGTTCTGTTCCCTTCGCTTTGTACAGATGGTTTAATAGGTGAATTTTGCACTGGTTCTTGGATCAATACCCAAATGCTGGGGAAAATATTGTGAACCTCTTACGTGAGTTGGCGGGGGGGAACACAAACCCGAACCCAAACTGAAAAAAGGTTACAGTATATTTTGGTAGTGGGGATGGGTGTCACTAGATGACTTCAGTGCATCTCCTGTATGGGTGGTGAAATGGTTGTTGGGTATTTTCCATTATAAACCCGGCTCCAGCGTTGACATTTGTGGCTGTGGGCTGAGCCTCCTCTGTGGGACACTTTCATCTCAGCCTGTTCCCTTTCCCAGGAAAAAAACTAGAAAGAAAAAATCATTCGGGCAGCATTTGTTTCCCAAGCAGCCTAAATCTCCTAAATTTGGAGTGTTTGGCATCCTACCCCAAGGAGGGTGGGCTGTCACCCTTACCAGCAGCGGGGGCTGGGGGAGGAATGGGTATGTGCCTGCTTCTGGAGAAGGTCTCTCCAAGGAGAAAGTGTTTGGCTTTTTTTACCACCTCAGAGCTGAGTCCCCACCTCTCCCATCCTCTCTGCTGTCCCAGCTTCGGTTCCCTGTGGAGTGCAGAAAAGGATAAATTCAGGGATGGAGGCAGAGAGAGGGAAAGGAAGAAAGGTGGCATGACCAGTGGGGAGGAGGAAGGACTTGAGTGAGGGAACGGAGGAAGGCTGGAGGTCTGAGCTGGGAGCGGCGAGAGGCGAAAGGAAAGTCTCCTGACTTTGGACCACGGATCATGTTTTGACTTAAGCGATCATAAATCAGGAAGGGTGCATTTGGAGCTCACTGTGGAGCTTAGGAATGTCTTTGCTTCTCTCCCAAAAATGATACAAACCCAGGAAGCTCATTAGGGGAGCCAATCCTCAGGGCTGCTCCCATCTGCCCAGACATCTTGCTGTACTTACGTACCCTGCCCCCTTAAAAAAAGCATCGTAAATCACAACAGTATGCAGGTTGGAAGAGATCTCTGGAGGTTATCCAGTCCCAACCCCCTGCTCAAGCCGTGTCCAGTAAAATTAGGTTACTCGGAGCCTGTTCTGCTGAGTTTGGAGAATCTCCATGGAAGGAGGTTGCACAGCCACTCCCGGCCCAACTCCAGTGTTTGACCACCATCCTGTCAACATAAATAAATAAATAAACGTGTCTTTATGCCTAGCTGGGATTTTCCATACTCCAGCATGTGTCTGTTGCCTCTCGTCTTGCCGTTTGCACCCTGGAGAAGACCATCTCTGCCATCTTGACAGCCTCCCCACTGGTAGCCGGTGGCAGGAGCGAGATACGTTCCAGTTCTTATGGCCGAGCCGGCCCCTCCATGAGGGTCATCGTGGTGGCTGTCTGCTGGAGAGAGCCTGAGAGAACTAATACCTAGCAAGATATTAAAATGTCCTAATAAGTTCTTAGACTGGGGTGAAATAAAAAGTTAACATCACAGGTTACTTCAAAGGGACAAGATACGATGTAATTCAGGGTATGGTCTGTTTTCATGCTCACAACTTTAGATCTGAGCATTGCATTGATCTGCTCTTAGGATGCTGGTCCTGGGCAAGAAGGAGTGTGGCCAGCAGGAGCAGGGCAGTGATGGTGCCCCTGTACTCAGTGCTGGTGAGGCCGCAGCTTGAGTCCTGTGTTCAGTTTTGGGCACCACAGCATAGGAGGGACATTGAGGTGCTGGAGCGTGTCCAGAGAAGGGCAACGAAGCTGGTGAGGGGTCTGGAGAACATGTCTTCTGAGGAGCGGCTGAGGGAACTGGGATTGTTTAGTCTGGAGAAGAGAAGGCTGAGGGGAGACCTTATCGCTCTCTCCAACTCCCTGAAAGGAGGTTGCAGTGAGATGGGCGCTGGTCTCTTCTCCCAAGTAACCGGCGATAGGACAAGAGGAAACGGGTTCAAGTTGCACCAGGGGAGGTTTAGGCTGGACACTAGGAAAAAAATTTTCAGTGAAAGAGTTATCCAACATTGGAAGAGGCTGCCCAGGGAGGTGGTGGAGTCACCATCCCTGGATGTGTTTAAAAGTCATGTAGATGTGGTGCTTGGAGACACGGTTTAGTGGCAGAGCTGGTAGAGTAGGGTCAATGGTTGGACTGGATGATCTTAAAGGTCTTTTCCAACCTAAACGATTCTGTGATGAGATGCTGTAGAAGAAAACAGTTTAGGGCAAGGAGCACGGTGTTTGCAATGTTTCATTCTCTAGAATCTTTCCTGCTGCTCGGCAAACAGGGTACTGGGAGGAAAAGTGGATGTTCTTGAGTGCAGCTGCATCCCTGTTAGGATGTTTTTCTTCTTTTCTTAAAAATACATCTGCTTTCATGTTTAAATATTGTGACATAAATTCTTAATGAAAGTGTAATTTGACTAAAAACGGGAAACCGGGCCTGACTTTTTGGAATGCAGTTTTTTAACTGGTTGCAAGCTGTGCATTTGGTAGTACATTTTATTGGCTGAACTTGTCTATGTCATGTCACGTGCAGAAATCCCTTTTCCTCTTGCTTTTGGCGTTTCATGTGCATCTCCTGCATCTCTGCCAATGGAATGCCCATTCGGTAACAGATTTTATATCATCTTGGATATTATATATTGAGAACAGTGCATGGAAAATCTGGTTTCTTGCTAAAATTGTAAAATTTCACATAGAAGGTAAGGAACAGAGCACAGGGAAACTGTGTCCTGCTGTGACACGGGGTGGCTGGCTGAACATTGCTCCGTGGCTCTTCTGTATTTAGCAGCGTAGACCTAGGGTGTGCTCTCTGTCTGTGCAGGTGCACCTTACGAGTAGTGGCAGTACAAATTATCCTGGCATCATGTTCCGGAGAAGTCACCAGAGAGGAAAAACCATAGTACGGTTTCTTTCCTTGCTCAGATTGTGGTCGCTGTGGTGACTTTAGCGATGACTGCAACTGCCTGCTAGAGACCGCTGGCCAGTACATCTCACAAAAACGGCCAAAAACTTGTAGATTTTGAAGAACTTCTTGTCTATGTCTGTGTTTTCCTAAAAGGAGTTCACTTGTAAACTACTTACTGTGGCCAAATGATAATTTTTTTTTTATTTATTTTTTTTTTAAAGAGTCGCACTGTCCTTATCAGGACTCGGGACTGCCTGCTTAGCCTGGCACATCCACAGATCTGCTGGATGTCACCCTTTACTGTCCCCCAGCGTGGCAGCAGTGTACCAGTGGCTCGTGCCGGTCTGGCTACTCCTCCCCATGTGCTGGAGGATGAGGGGACAGAATCCATCCGTTCCAGGCTGACAGCCGTCCTCCTAACCATCCCCTCTCTTGTAGCAAGCGTCTTGGGTGTCCTTCAGCATTTTCCTCGCTCCTTCAAACGTTTGCCTGTAAAAAGTCACAAATTCACTTTCCATCGTGATGGGAGGCTGTTGTGTTGCTCCGCTCCTGGAAGTGTGTCCAAGCCATGGCAGACCAAAGGACGCTAGCTGGGCTGGTCTCATGGCTTTTCACATGCTGCAACCTAGAGTGAATGCTTTTACCCTGCAAATACCACTAATCTCCAGTGCTGGCAATGGATAAATATCATGTAATTGCTCGATTCAGTCTGTTTTTTGCAGGTTTCTGCCCTGAAGACTTTCTTACTCCTACAAAACTGCTGATCCGGGATTTTTTTCCAGTTGATAGGGGTTTAATGATACCTCTCTCCTCCCAGTCACCTTCCAGATTTGGAAGTTCTTTTTTTAGTGGCTTCACCAGGGTGTCAGTATTCTCATGGACTGCCCGTGGGAATGTGCTTCTAATTTTAGTTTGTCCTCTAGATGTCTGTCTCCCTTAAATACATCCAACTTCTCGTTACGGCCTCACTGGGCCAAGCCTGGCACTCTGCTCCTGATACTTGCGTGTTGAAGACGTTCTGGTATTGTATTGTAATCAAATCCACAGCTTCTGCTCTTAAGCCGCACAGCAGTGACTAGCAGTCGTGTGTCTCGGTAATGGTATCATCCGAGTAGCGCTTTTTAATTCATTTATTTGTTGTGCATTTATTTACCAGGCGACCTTGAGAGTTATTTAATCGTATTCCATCAATTTATACTTGGTCTAATGTCGATGGTGTCACTGCTAGGGTTGCGTTGAATTTGGCTGCGCAGTCTTGCTGGGAAAGAATTGGTTGATGATCTAAGTCGTAATTGCAGCTGAATGGCTTCCAGCTATCTTCTGTAGGATATATATTTTGGGAGTTACTGGATGTGCTAAGTAGGAGGAATATTTAGAGATGCTTCAACTGCAACTGGTAGCCTGGTTTTGTGAATCCAGACTGGCTTCCAGCTCTCCGTTGCAGCTCCTCTTCCATCCAAGTTTATGTGGCTTTTCACTGAGCTAATGACAATCTTCCAAATGGTCCCGTGGGACGGGACAAACTCTCTAATTTCCATTTATTGTGAGACTGTGATTAAAAAACAATGGCAGTTTCTCATCGTAAGCCTCAAGTTTGCCATCTATTAAGTTAATATGCATTCCTTGCCTTTTGTAAAACAAACCCTTTCAATCATTTGAGATCATCATTCACTTGTAAACTCGCGTGTTAGGAAAATGATGGTAATTTATAGTTGTCGGCACTTCTGGTAGCATGACTTACTGTGATAGTTAATTGATAGAGGGGGAAGCCACATTCACTCGGAACATAATACAGATGGTTTTGAGCCCAGCCCAGCGGGTAGAGGGGGAGTGGGGTTATGGAAACACCCTGTCTTGGTATACGGCACTTTGAATCTCTCAGTCTTACGCTCTGTTAAGTTACTGAAAGCTTTTATGTGGTCTTGATTAATTGCAGAAGCATTCGGTTATCTAGGTTACGGCAGACTCTCGTTCACCACGTTTGATGCTGTATGGATGTCGGCAGCATCATACAGACAGCTAGAAATAAGAGACCAGTTCCATAACCTTGATTTTTTTTTTTCCTGGAGACGTTTCCGACAGTCTGCCTTTTCAGATTTGTCCTGAGTATAAGAAACGGAGTTTTTGGCATCTTCACTGTGACCTGTGGCGTAGTGTGAAGATGCCTAGGCTTGCTCTTTGGTTTTGCTGATGTCAAACAGCAGGTTAAATAAGTCACGCTGATAGAATTAAAGTAACAGAGGTGCACACACCGGCTTGTTTAAAGTCAGTTTGGATAGCTCTACACCATATTCCCATTTGTGGTAAAGATATGCCCTAGGAAACATGCTGTAACTGTAACAGTTACAAATGAAAATGCTTTTCTGTAATTGTTGTGTGCTAAATCGTGCTCAGCTGAGAGAGGGGGAAGTAGCAGCAGAAATATTTCTGCAAAGTCAATAATCTTTGGAAACATCTTGAAGTAGTCAGTGTTAGCCAGAAGCCTCCCGTTCTGTGCGGCTGGCTCTGCGGGAAGCTCTAGCCCGGCGGCTTGTTCAGAGGAGGTGAGCTCTTCCACCCGTAAGGAATGGTCCGAGTGTTATATACCGCAAACCGCAGTGGTGTGCACGGAGCCAGTCTCTGGGCTCATCGTGTTGCTCGCATTCAGGATATTCTGGACCGATGTTCGCGAAAGAGGACGCCAGGGACAGAGGTGCGATTACGGTTATGTTTTAGGTCTGTTGCATCCATTTTAGGTCTTTTTCCTCAAAGCTGGTAGCACAGAATTTGGGGACCCAATCTTATGAAAGTGGCTTTAGCCTTGTTTTCATGCAGAGATATAAAAAAAGCTATCAGATAAAAGCACAGAGAAACCAAATTTACAATGGTACTGTGTAACATGAGAAAGTAACAGGTTCATTCCCCAAAATACAAACTGTGAAATGATAATAGGGCAAAAAGATGTTTCCTTTTGCCTTGGTTCACTTGGAAGACGATATTTTAATTCCCGTCTTGTGAATGAAAAGGTCGTCTTACAGAAATGTTTAGACAGGCTTCATCATCTACAAAGAGCAAGTATAGCCATATATAACTATGTGCTGAAGCAGTCCTCAGAACTGAAAAATGGAGCCAAGTAGGTGTGAACAG
>VFFE01007084.1:788056-811774 GCA_008921705.1 Burhinus oedicnemus
TTGAGAGGGGATCTCATTCAGGTTTTGATTTGATCTTTTCCATCACTTCAATTTCTTGAATTGCTAAAATTCCGTACGTCGCTTCATAATGACTCTTGGCAATCGATGAGCTGCCCAGCCGTTGTGGCAATTTCGTCAGCGCTGGTCTATAAAGAAGACTTGCTTTAACATGAGAACTAGGCCCTTCTTTTAGAAAAATGAGGCAAATTACATTTCCTTCATTAAAGTGTGCTGTGTGGTTTTCCCAACCTGTTATATTTAATTAACATAACATCTCTGCGTTACAGCTTGTCGGTGAAAATTCTTGCGTAGATTGTCATTATTCCTCTTCTTACATGTTCTGATGAATGCTAAAATGGTTAAAAAATGTTACTGCTTAAAGCATCAACACTGGCAGCTGAGACATCAGTTTGCTTTTAGCAGAAATTTGTGTCAGACTTTCTTTTAATCCATGCATAAGGCTTAATCTGACGACATTTGTAAGGCCTTGTTGTGTTGTAAAATATCTTGTTAAACTTACAAAATCGGGGCTTTAACTGCAGAGAGGAATTAGCTCAACCCGAAATACAGAATTTCTAGTAAATGACATGATTATAGATTAAATGAAGACATAAAGAAACAGGTGTACGTTTTAGTACTCTCTTTTTAAACAACTCTATACAATTTTGCTATTTTCGCATATGAATAATTAAAGGTGTGTAACTCTAGCTGTTCCTTTTGACTTCAAGGATATAGGACATAATTCATAGAATCACGGAATCCCAGGTTGGAGGGGACCTCAAGGATCATCTGGTCCAACCTTTCTTGCCAAAAGCACGGTCTAGACAAGATGGCCCAGCACCCCGTCCAGCCGAATCTTAAAAGTGTCCAGTGTTGGAGCATCCGCCACATCCCTGGGGAGATTATTCCAATGGCTGATTGTTCTCATTGGGAAAAATTTTCCTCTTGTGTCCAACCAGAACCTCTCCATGAGTAACTTGTACCCATCACCCCTCGTCTTTTCCATGTGACTCCTGGTAAAAAGGGAGCTGTCTCCATCTTCTTTGTAGCCATAGCCTTATTTTCTCACGGTAAATCCATGGCACTCTTCCGTGCGCACTGGTGCACTGAAAAGCAACAAAAACACGTGGGTTAAAGAAAAAGGCGTCAAGAGTTACTGCAGCTACTCTATCTGGAGATTATTAACATAGAATGATATCTTTTGGAATACCTGTTTACCTTTTATTTTTTTTAATTCGTTAATTTTATTTGGGATGTTTAATTTTTAGCAGCGAGATTTCTGATATTTAGACTGAATCGGTTTCTGTATCTTAAGTTCTGTTTGTTCGCACCTAGTGCCTGAAGCGTACCTAGAAGCTGGACCTGAGGGTCTATCTGTGCTTGCACATCACTGGTTAAGGCTTGAGAAGCTGCTTGGGGGTTTTTTTAGGGCGTTTAGTAGCTCGATGAGCCTCCTCTGATCACAAAACGTACTTTTTCTAAAGCATTCTTTCTTTTTCCTCTCTCCCTGACATTTCCCACAACGTGTATTGATGACCTGGTTAAACTGTCGGTCTTCATCCAGCAGGAAAGAAGCAAGAGTCTCATCGTGCCAAAAGAGCTGATAATTTGAGGCCATCTGCTTTGGTATCAGTACCTGGACTGACTTAGCCTCACTTCAAAATTCGATCTTTTTTCTGCTTTGGCAAATAATTTTTTATTTTCTGCGTAGCAAGAATCTTTTGCTGAAGTTAACAGTTTGGCAAACTGACTTCTGAGCATGCATTAGACTTGAGGGGTTTTAATGAAGGGCCGTGAATGTAAATATTCCCGGCATTTAATCAGAATACAGCAGTTCATTGTGTGAGGGCCTTGATGGGAGAGGGTTTTGGTCAGAAATGAGTATTTTTAGAAGACATGGCATTTTGTTCATACTAGTTAACGCTTGCTGTTACAGTGCCTTGGGGACAAATGCAGTCTTTCCAAATATTAAATTGCCTAATTATTTTTTCCCATCATTTTTCATTATGCCAGTACAGATGCAGATTAATGGGATTTTTTTCTCAAGTTGTTGACCCTAAATAACCGTGAATTTGCACTGGAATAAAAAGCAGTTTATCTTTTGAATGGTTTTGGAAGCTATATAGTTTTCATTCACTGTTGCTGAATATAGACCTACTAACAGCATACTCAGCACCGCTGACTTGCATAAAGTCATTTAATGATAGTAAGTATTACAGTATACCGCTTGTGCATTTAACAGCATGGGGGAGGATTATTTTCTTAGATATGCAAAGCATTACTCTGTGTTTAATGTCTTTCAGAAATCAGCTGCCCTTGAGCGTTGCTACTGTACTAATCTTACCAGATTAGCCTCTAAATATTTCAGATTGTTAGGAAATGGCGCTTATTAATATTTGCAAAGTTCTTTCTCCTGTAACTGAGCAGCTCTGTTATAGAGGGCCTCAGGCTGTCATGGTCGCAGAAGAATAGTATTGTGTAAGTGTAAGGAGCAATCTCAGCTTTAACGTTGCTGCCTAGATTTCTGACGCTGCACTCCTGAAATGTGAGCAGAGGGAAAAGGACCCTTCCCTGCACACCGAGGTGCGCTGCCCATCACCCGTGGCAAGAGCCGGGTGCTCCTCTGTGACTTGGGCATCCCTCGTCTTGTGGCTCAGCAGATCATAGGATCACAGAACGGTTAGAATTGGAAGGCAGCTTGAAGACCATCTGGTTCCACCCCCCCTGCCATGGGCAGGGACACCTCCCACTAGACCAGGTTGCTCCAAGCCCCGTCCAACCTGGCCTTGAACACCTCCAGGGATGGGGCAGCCACAGCTTCTCTGGGCAACCTGGGCCGGTGTCTCACCACCCTCACAGTCAAGAATTTCTTCCTAAGATCTAATCTAAATCTCCCCTCTTTCAATTTAAAACCATTCCCCCTCATCCTATGTCTCCACTCCCTGATCCAGAGTCCCTCCCCAGCTTTCCTGGAGCCCCTTTCAGATACTGGAAGGGGCTCTAAGGTCTCCCCGGAGCCTTCTCTTCTCCAGGCTGAACACCCCCAACTCTCCCAGCCTGTCCTCCCAGCAGAGGGGCTCCAGCCCTCAGATCATCTTGGTGGCCTCCTCTGGACCTGCTCTAGCAGGTCCATGTCCTTCTTACGCTGGGGAGATGACAGAGGACCTCTGCTCCATGCAGCTGCTGACTCTGCTTCACTGCAGACAGGGGGTATGCCTGCGTGGTCTCTTCTGTGGTCATACATCAGCTTTCAGCTACCTGACTTGGACGCTGGACGCAGGTCTGTGAATGGTGGCAGAGAGCCGCGTAACTGAGCATTTATCCAGCTTTCTCACTCGGTTTGACTGGTATTTATAATTGGTTGTTTTCAAAGAAGTCTCTAAGCGGCACAAAACAGGAGCTGTAGCCACAGCGGTAACTACAGCATAGACTTAAGCAGGGTTGTTTTGTATTGAGTTTAACGCCTGGAGGCCATAGTCGTGACTGGGTTCTGCACCACTGATTTAAGGAGTTTGGTTGCTCAACAGAGATTATTTATACCGTGCATCAAAAGAGAGGAAGTAGCGACAGTGATGGAAAAATGCAGAGCGTTGAGGTGTAGAGAATGAGGTTGCAGTGAAGATGGTTTGGTTTTTTTTTTTGAAGATAGCAGATGTCTGACGCATGCACACAGCAGCACTCCTGAGCGGCGGGTTCGCAAGCTTTTCCATCTCTGCTCCCGTATGCAGTTTTGTGTTTGTCATGTTTAGCTTGGGATCCTGTCCGTGTTGAGCTTGGGGTCTAGTCTGAAAGCTGTAGGATGAATTTTGACTTTGGTCTCAGTTCTTGCCACTGCTGTAATGACTTCTGCACTGCCATCCATGTGAGTTTCTGATGAAGTTCTAGCAATAGCGTTATTTTCCTTCCCTCGCCACCTCGGTTTGCTTAGCAGAACAGGAAAGGTGACAAAGGGTGACTTTGCAGGAAGATCTGAGTCCTAACAGCGCTAAGCCACTGCGGATCTTCCACTTCTCAGCCAAACAGTTTTGCTGAGCGCGAGGCGTTCTTTGTCAGAGGCGAGAGAGTGGAAAATGCTTATAGACAAGTGCTTTGAAATAGCAAATTGAGTGGTTCATATATTACCAAAAAACATACCTGGTTATACCTTTTGAGTGAGTTTTTTTCAGGTTTTGTTTTACCTCTTTATTTTCAAATGCAACATTTTATCCTATACTTAGTGGCAGGCAGATACCAGTTCATAGAAAACCAAAGATTAAATTAAGTCATTCCATTAAGTTCCTTCCATTAAGTAATTAAGTTCATTTTTTTAAAGGGTTTTTGCTTTTTTTTTCTAATAAGAGTGATCTGCATAAGATCTGCATAAATACTTTAATGGATTTTTGGAAGCAAACACGGAGGGAGCGCACATCTCTCCATTTATTTCACTCTTCTTGCAGGGAGGCCGGAACTTGAAGAAATAATTTATGTATTTCAGCAAATACGACATACGCTTTTGTGACTTTCAAACCCACTTTAAACCTGTAGTAGTGACGAATGAGCCCTGTAACTTCCTAACAGTGCACTAATTTGAGACATCTAGCTTCACAGAGTTACAGGATTAATGCTGCTGGGAGTCCGTGGATCTTAATCTTTGGCACCAAAGGGAAAATTAGTGTCTTTAACTACATTGCCATTAACTACGTTATCCCTTTCCATGCTGTATTAACAAACAGGATGAATGGGATTGCATAGAATCATAGAATCGTTTAGGTTGGAAAAGACCTTTAAGATCATCTAGTCCAACCACTGACCCTACTCTGCCAGCTCTGCCACTAAACCGTGTCTCCAAGCACCACATCTACACGATTTTTAAACACATCCAGGGATGGTGACTCCACCACCTCCCTGAGCAGCCTGTTCCAATGTTGGATAACTCTTTCACTGAAAAAATTTTTCCTAATGTCCAACCCAAACCTCCCCGGTGCAACTTGACCCCATTTCCTCTTGTCCTATTGCCAGTTACTTGGGAGAAGAGACCAGTGCCCATCTGCATGGAAAGAGTCTTCCCTCCTGAGCGGCGCTCTGGCAGTTTGACACCTCCGTGCACGTTTGTGCAGCCACTGCGCTGACCGCGGACCGTAACTTCTCTTTGAAATTCGGTTTTCTCAAATATTTTGTTTTTGTAATGTGAACTAATTCAGATACCGAATTTATCAAAATTATCACTTCAGCAGTTTCACAAAGATAAGTATTTCAGGCAGTAGTTTTAGATATGATTAGTTATCTTTATCCTGAAGATTTTTTTTTTATCCGACTTTATCTACTATTTGACTTGTCTCCTTACCTGGAAGAATTTGATTTTCACTGAAAGTATGTGGAATACTATTATTTTGATTTTTTTTTTTCTTTAAAGGCCGAAACTCAGAAAGGAGATAATAAAGTTGCTTGGCCATTGTATCAAGCTGGTTTCTGTAGAATAGACACAAAATACTATAGTTCAGCACAAAAAGTCAAATAAAGGCGATCATTTTACTTTTCAGTCTGATTGGAGCTTGCCCACACTATGGCTAAATACAAAACTAATAAAGCTAATAGGAATTCTCCCTTAAATTATTATAATGATTATTGCAGAGTGGTGATTTGGAAGTGTTTCAGGTGAAAATCCATGCTGAAGCCAAAGGGATATTCCTGATCTTTTGTGGGCTTGTAGTATTTTTCCAAAAGAAAGAACCGGGTGCTCCCTGGATTCCTATCCGGCGTTTCAAGCGGTTTGCTGAAGAGCAACAACCTTGTTGTCAAAGGTTGTTAAATCTTTTCAAAAAAGATAAGTGGAACTTTTTCTACTGCTGAATGCTTTCTGTGCCTCTGGAGAAATAGGAATTGCAGTGTGGGTTACTGATGGGAGTTCTTATATTGGATGAATAATCTTTGTAATTGCTGCCTTTTGGTTTGTCGTGCCTGAATCCTGCCTGATACGTGTGTGTGAAGAACTATATATGCTTGCAGTGAATATACAAATACTTTTTGGAGTGAGTAACCTCTTAAACTTTGTGAATGGCTTCTCAAATTGTCATCACGACATCGCTCGTCTTTCCTGGTGAAAAGCTGAGTTGCGGGCAGAAGGCAGCAGCAAAGCCTGGGCCGTGTTGGACTTCCCACTGTGCTGTCGTGCAGCCTTTACTCCGGATTGTCCGGCTGTCTCGTCTTCTCCACAGAGTCTTCTCCTTTGCCCGTGCTTATTTGGGATTTTCACCTACTGGCATAAAACTGTATCTGAACTGACCGAAGGAGCCAACATGAGCACTTGCCAGAAGGCAGTTTTGATCTTCCCTGGCTGCCTCAGCCTGTTTTCCTTTTCAGAGACAGTCAGGGGCATGTGAGCCTGATTCAGAGAGGGATTTGTCCTGTCTCACTTCTATGATTCAGACACTCGGGAGGGAAGAAAAAGAAAGAATGTGGTCCTTGAAGAAGATATCCCCATGGACATGTTAGACTAGAGCTTGGCTAGGAAGGAAATAGCCTCACCAGGCTGAGAAAAAACATTGGCCATCATCTTACATAGCCCTTTCCAGTCCCTAAAGGGGCTCCAGGAAAGCTGGGGAGGGACTCTGGATCAGGGAGTGGAGACATAGGATGAGGGGGAATGGTTTTAAATTGAAAGAGGGAAGATTTAGATTAGATATTAGGAAGGAATTCTTTACTGTGAGGGTGGTGAGACACTGGCCCAGGTTGCCCAGAGAAGCTGTGGCTGCCCCATCCCTGGAGGTGTTCAAGGCCAGGTTGGATGGGGCTTTGAGCAACCTGGTCTAGTGGGAGGTGTCCCTGCCCGTGGCAGGGGGCGTTGGACTGGATGATCTTTAAGGTCCCTTCCAACCCAAACCATTCTGTGATTCTATGATCTCAACTCGCAATTCTTTTCTAGTGAGAAGGGAGCTAAGGTTCTGTGGTGCCACTGAACAAAGAAGCCCCCTTCTAGAAAAAGATGTGACAAAGTGAGAGCACGTCCCGTTTCAGGCAGGCAGTGAAGCTCTGGAAGCCCCTTCGCGTGGTGCCATCTTGGTCTGCTTAGTAACAGGGGTATGACAGATGCCTCTATCCGAGTTAAAACTTCTACTCTTGGCTCTCCTTTTGACCTGCTGTGTGGTGGTGGGCAAGGTATTCATCTTCTCTGAGAGAGTAGGAGTAAGCTATGGTTCTGTATGGAGCTGCTGATAGCTATATGTAAGAGCTGTAATAGCGTGTCTCTTTCAGTCTATATAAATATGAAGGATTTATCACAGGCTTAAATACAGATATTCCTAGCAGTACAAGTGGGAGACAGAATTATTTAAAAAAAAAGAAAAAAGAGAGAGAAAGGGATTTTCTGCTGCCTTGAACCAAAGGCAATGAAATGCAGCCGCCTCTTCTCCCATGACTTTGTCACTTCGGGGTCACAGTTTTAAAACTGCGCCTTAATGACGGTAGATTCATGTTGACTTCATTCTTACCTAGGAGATGACTGTCTCATAAATGTGTGTTAGAAAGTCATTCTGTGTTTTAAAAATACAGCGGTAATTAAAGAATACGGCCCTTTGCTTCAGGTGGTTGCTAGCAAATCCATGCTGGAGCAGTAGGAGGAGTGAACCATGAAAACTGAGTAAGTATGCGTATGAATATAGGCTGTTGGCTGTTTTGTAGCCACAAGCTCAAGCCGAGACTGTCTGGTTTTAATAGCAAAGTAATATTTTAAAGGTGGATTTCACTTCTGAATTTTTAGATTTAATACTTTGTTTCAATTCTCTAAAGACGTTTCAGAAATCTGGGTTGTTTTACATGCTTCAGAGCTCTGGGAAAGCAGTTGGCAGCAAATATTCTGCCTCACCAGAAGTATTTGGTAGTTCTCAATATCTGTACGTGATATGGGAAATCAAATGTGAAGGCTTCTGCCTGTCTGAATATAGTGCCATTAGCGAGCAGCAAGGAGAGGAATGCTGCTTTGCATCCAAAAGAAGTGTTCGCAGAAAAACCGTGCTTTGAGTTCTTACAAATCTATTTCAGGAACAGGCAGATTCTATCGAAAGGTATAATTTGCTATGTATTAAATCTTAAAAAGTTTTGAACTTTTTTGGAGAGACATAGCCAAAACATACTAGCTGCACTCCAAAATTTAGTATTTCAGCGTTATGTTGCGTCTCTGTGACAGACCCAAGGGTCTGTACTGAATCCCATTTCTGAGCACTCGTCGATGGGTAGTATCTTTGATGCTACTGTACAAAGTAGTGTACTCAAGAGCCGGATGTTTTAGGGGTCTCTGTTCTGAGCTAGAAATTTCGGGATACTGTTCTAGGCTAGTGCTTGCTGTCTCATCTCACATTGGTTTGCTTTAAAGGCCAGACATTTGGGAATGTTGAAATCTCAACTCAAAGAACGCAACCAGAAAGAAAGTTGATTTTGGTTTTTGGGTGGATTTTTTTTGGCAGCAATATACTGCCTTGGTCTCTTATGCTCAAGGCTTGCACTTCGTAAAAACTTAGACAAATCTAGAATATAGAACCAGCCAAAACCACAAATTCTGATTTAGACCTACTTGGCTCTTCTGAATCATCACGAGCTCTGGGCAGTGAGTCAGCCAAGAGCTGGTTTTCTCTTCAGTATTGTGTAAACACAAGATGTTTCCCTGGGCTAAATATTATTAAGTAAAAAAGTCATGTTTATTTGATTTCATTTTTTTAAAATGTCATGTATTGTATAAAAAATTATTAACACATAAAGTTACCATGCGGGGAAATCTGCAAATCCTTTTCTTTAACACTTTCTTCGTCGGCTCAGTTTTGAACACGAAGCAGTTTTAGGGCACCCTGATTTTTTTTTTTTTTTATTTGGTTCTATAAGCAGTAATGATTTGGATCAAACTACTGACAAAGCTTCATGTATTGTGGGAAAATTAGCTTTGGAAATTGCCATTTCATTTAAACTAATTAAGAAAGACCACAGGACTTAATTCATAGTTCTGCCGTGATGTAATTTGAATTCTTAGAATGCAAAATGAATTTCTGCAGCTGACTCATGCACTCTTGGGGAGAACTTTAGATATGGGTACATAGGTGTATGTCAACATGACATGGGGTTTTAATCATTAGGATGCCGTTTGTTGGCTGTGACAAGCACTAGAAAGGCTAATGACTGTTTTCTAGACATCACATCATTTTGCTTGTGGCAAGTCATAGAATCACAGAATGGAAGGGACCCTAAAGACCATCCAGTTCCAACCCCCCTGGCATGGGCAAGGACACCTCCCAGTAGGCCTGGTTGCTCAAAGCCCCATCCAACCTGGCCTTGAACACCTCCAGGGATGGGACAGCCACAGCTTCTCTGGGCAAGTCCTCTTCGTGCACCTTACATCTTTCCAGACATGGCTCTTCAAGGTGATTTAATGAGCGGCAGTTACCTGGCCGAGCCGTTGCACCTGAAGTGCTCGTTCCTTCTCCCCTCCTGCCCACCCTTGCTGTCCGTAGGTCTGGCTGAGTGCCCGCAGCCGGTGCGGGGAGACCCCACTCTGTAGTCTTTCAGCTCTGGTCTTGGCTGCCACTCTGGAAATTCAGCATAGATTGGTGGGCATCAATCTGCCAGTAGATTTATCTCTTCAGGACTCTTTGCCATTCATGTGGTTGAAGTGAATGGCAGGTGAGAAGATAAGAGGGAAATATATATATATATGTGTCTGTGTGTGCGTGTAATAGAAATATGAGCAGGAAGATTGCTGACGACACCAAGCTGTGTGGAGTGGTTGACATGCCGGAGGGAAGGGATGCCATCCAGAGGGACCTGGACAGGCTTGAGAGGTGGGCCCGTGCCAACCTCATGAAGTTCAATGAGGCCAAGTGCAAGGTCCTACACGTGGGTCAGGGCAATCCCATGCACAGATCCAGGCAGGGTGGAGAATGGATGGAGAGCAGCCCTGAGGAGAGAGACTTGGGGGTGTTGGTGGATGACAAGCTCAGCATGAGCCGGCAATGTGTGCTCACAGCCCAGAAGGCCAACTGTAGCCTGTGCTGCATCAAAAGAAACGTGGCCAGCAGGGTGAGGGAGGGGATTCTGCCCCTCTACTCTGCCCTTGTGAGACCCCACCTGAAATGCTGTGTCCAGCGCTGGAGCCCCCAACTTAAGAAGGACATGGACCTGTTGGAGCAGATCCGGAGGAGGACCATGAATATGATCAGGGGGTTAGACCACCTCTGCTGTGAGGTCAGGCTGAGAGAGCTGGGGTTGTTCAGCCTGGAGAAGAGAAGGCGCCGGGGAGACCTTCTAGCAGCCTTCCAGTATCTGAAAGGGGCCTACAAGAAGGCTGGGGGGGCACTTTTTACAAGGGCATGTAGTGACAGGACGAAGGTTAATGGCTTCAAACTGGAAGAGGGGAGAAATAGATTAGATATCAGGAAGAAATTATTTACTGTGAGGGTGGTGAGGCGCTGCCCCATCCCTGGAGGTGTTGAAGGCCAGGTTGGATGGGGCTTTGAGCAACCTGGTCTAGTGGGAGGTGTCCCTGCCCATGGCGGGGGGGTTGGAACTGGATGGTCTTTAAGGGTCCCTTCCAACCTAAACCATTCTATGATTCTAAGATAGCTTTTTCCCTTTTTGACCCCATTGAGAAGTGTCAGTTAAGAGACAGAAGCGAATGATCGAGCTGTTTGATGCCGACAATTATTTTTTTCTTCTGTTTTTTAGAGAAAGGAAAGCCTTCCTTACCTGAAGTCTGCCAGCCTTTCAGTCAGAGCTTTCTTTTTTCTCAGACTGATGCAGTCTGTAATTTTAGAGGCTTGAGCTCCCTCGTGGTTTCTCATCCACATTCCTATTAACAAGTTTCGGCATACCGGATGCATAGCGAGAGAATTCCTTCTTCATCTAATTCATTTCTCTGAGCAGCTTCACATGTGTCTAGTTTCGGAGTTTGAGAGGTTTATTTCTTTTAGCTCTGGGCTTTCATAAAAGAATGTAAAACTTCTTAAAATTAAGGCCAGCATTTAATACCATGCTTTCAATGGAGCTAACTAAACCTATAAGAACAAGCTTGCCGTTCTCACAACTTCTTCTCTTCCTACGCCGATCTTTTTTTGGCTTCCCATGCACAGACATCCCACCATGAAAATACACCGCAGATGGGTACAAGGTCTGAATGAGTGCAGGGAAGTCAGCATTTTATGGGTTCTGTCTGACAGAGATATTAGTATATCCGGAATATCCTTCCTTTTTCTCGTGGTTGTGTTCTTATTTTGCTTAAGGAGTCTTAATAAGAAATGCGGCCTGGAATTGTTGTTCGGGAAGACTGTTCTCAGTGGTGTGGTATGGATCTGGTTATCACCTAGCTGTCCTCATTTGATAGGGAAGGGATGAGCAGTTTGGGGGTTGGTTGTTTTTTAAGGGAATATAAATAAGTCACACGCAAGTTTTTTTCTATTTTTCACTAACAAGCATATATAATTATTATGAAGACGATGGTTCCAGTGAACAGAAAACTGGCTTTAAAAGGGGGAAGTGCTGTATTTTTATACTGTTGCAGCTGACTGCGTTACAGTGAAATTAGTCACTGTCCCAGGAGTTAACTCGTTTAAATATGTCACTGTTTTATCTCAACTAAAATTCAAGGCTTTTACTTAAAAGTTAGAATAAGGAGAAGGTGAGACTAAAAAAGGCAAATTGCTCTAGGGACTGCAGACTGTGATTTTATCTTTAATTTAAGTTCCTTTTTAATTATTAGTTAAGAAAGAATCTTGAATTATTAACTGAATGTGCACTTTTGCTTCCCGTTTATTTTAGTGTAGTCAAATGCTTTTAGTTTGCAGTGATGCTTTCTCTTTCAAAATTAGCATCTATTGGCTGATTATGGAACTTGTTAACATAGCCCTGAAAAGTTTATTATCCTGCTGAAATCTGTGATTAATTGTGGCTTTTTTTGCCCCCCGTCTTGTTCTGTTTGCAACTTTTAAGATGTAATGCTGCTGAGAAAATAGTTGTATGGCATTAAGAATGCTGTTTAAGATAATGAAAGTCCAGTGACTGGAGACTCCTGCATATGATATTTAAAAGATTGATTGGAGGTTCTGCCTAGGAAAAAGGGAGTTGAATCATGCTAATACAAGATTTTAAGATACGTAAGTGCTTTTAGCGCTTGTTTAGTCATGATTCAAGGAGGTGGTAGGAAATGACTGCAGCGTTCTTCGGTGGCACAGCAACGGCAGACCTCCTTTAAAAATAACTGTACAATGAGCTGCACGTGCAGTCTTTTGGTTTCTTTGTTTATCTCACCTGATGAACAAGACTGTTCTGAGGGTAGAGAATTCAAAAAAAAAAAAACAAAAAAAAAACCAAACAAAAACCACAGATGAAAACACACAGAGGTGCAATACCAGCTCTACAGTAGAGTTACAATCCTCCCTTCTCCCCCAGAATCACAGATAAACATTAAAGACATGGAAAAGATGACTGGTGTTTATCTTTTTTTTTTCCCCCTTTCAATAGTGCGGCTTCATGACAGCATATCAGAAGAAGGATTCCATTACTTAGTCTTTGACTTGTAAGTATGAGTTTTGCCTATGTTTAGCATGTTGCGGATGTGGTATTCAAACTTGTAGATGTAAATACAAGCTCACAAGAGAAAAGCACGGTTCTGGTTCCATGAGTTGGACGAAGAGATGTAAACAGAGCTGGAAGGACAGTAACATATCTGGTCATTTGCATGTGCAAGAACTGATTTGTAAGTGTCCAGGTAAGAATTCCGTATGAAAAACTTTGAATAAGTAGGGCCACTGTTGAAGTGGATTTTAATATAAAATGTAGGTGTGTGAGTAAAAGTTACATGATGTCTGCCAAAGCTAAGCAAACATACAGCTTGGAAAAAATAATTTGCTGCAAGCCAGCATCTGTAAAGAAAATGTTAAAAAAAAAAACATGTGGAAGAGTAGTTTCCTACAGAAAATCTCCACTGCTGGCTGGAAAGGTAAGCCTGAGTTTCCTAGAGGGAAAGACTCTCAGTATTTTATTCTGGATTGATATTTTACTGATATATAGAGCGGTTCATTTTGACACCATGTAGAATGTAAAATGCCCGGCATATAGAAAGGAAGTTTCCTTCTTATTTCCCATTTTGCTTCAGGAATTTCAGTCCCGTGAGCTGTTCATGCAGCAGCTGTGCCTGTGCGGAGCTTGTTCCTTCTAGATAAGGCTACTTAGGGGAAGAAGGGATGGTGACAACATCAACTATGTGTCTCAGACGCTGAACTTAAAAAGAGTCACCCATGTTCTTCATTCTTCCCTGGGGCAGGCAAACTTTTCTACTCACTTGAAAAGTTACTGCTTTTGGTTCTGGGTACGAGCAAACATGAATAGTTAGGAATTGTCTTGCAAAACTGACTCATTTGTGTAAAACTACCTATTTCAACTGCAGATTTTTCCGGGGCAGTTTATGGTTTTGACAAACAACACACCATCTACCCCCAAGAACCCAATGCGGTTTTGCTGGTTAGAATGAGAATATGTTATTGCCTCTGGAAATGTGAAATAGCTCATTTCTAAGCGTACAAACTGAAATACTTGCATTCAGCGTAGGTAAGTTAGAACCCAGATCTTCCACAAACGAGGGTGTGCTGTCATGTTCAGCTTGCATCCTGTTTTATTTTCTGGCTTAATTTTTTTAAAGAAATCTGTGAAGACTTCTTCAGGAGTAGATTTCAGACCAGCAATACAAAAATATGAAATAGCCTGTCTGCAGTGAAGGTGTTCAGGGTTCAGTACTCAAATCCTAACTGGGCTCAACAGGAGCTTGCACCTGATTTGTACATATCCCAGGTGAGCACTCGGACTGTTGGCTTGGAAATGGCTCTGGGACACAACATGCATATTTGTTCTCTGACAGGCACTGGGGTTTGGTTTGCTTTTTTTGTTGTTGTTGTTTTTTAAGGTCAACAAAGGAAATCTTTCTATGTCGACTTGGAAAAATCCTCTTAATCGTGAACGTTTCCAAGAAGTGCATGCAGAATTCGTTAGTTCTAGGGACAAGATCCCTTTTATAAACCACTGGCATTTTTATTCTTTTGTTGTACTACTGTACTGTTAGAAACTGTGGCTTGCTGTAATTGCAGTTAGTCCACTTCTGCCTTAAACTGAGTATGTAATGCCAGGCACGTCTCAGGGGATGATGATTGCAATGTGAATTAGAAGGCGTTCAAACAACTTCAAAGTTGTAGATACCAGTATCTATATCTCAGTAGTAACAGAATAAATAGAAGCCTGCATTCTGCAATAAAAATTAATACCTAACCCAAAGATATTGTCTTGGCAGAAAAGTAGATTCTGCAGGGAAACATTCTGCACTGGCTGGAACGTCCTCTGTCTCCCCATCAGTCCCATTCAGGACAAACATAGGAGCAGACTCAAACGTTTGCTGTTCATCTACGACAGTCCGCGTGGTTTTGGTTTTCATCTTCTTCAAAGAAAGAGGGTCTCAACATACCTGTACAGCTTTTGACGTTTCGATCATGTGGTTTGGGTGTTTTTGTCAAAATGAATTATTTTGCAAAAAACCAAAATGTCTCAGTGGTAGAGGTGGTGACTGTACTGACTGATAGCTGTCTTTGGAAAAGCAGCGTGTTGTGTTCTTGAAGAACTCTTGCCTAATTACTCAGGATGGCTGTTCACAGTTAATTTTTCATTCAGACTAAGACACTATTGCTTTAATGCTCACTGATACTATTTATTAGTGAAACATCTTTTACTGCAGTTACAAATCTGTGGCTTAGTGGCTTGGTTAAATGTACATAAAAGAGCTGCCACAAAAAAAAGTTCCCGTATGTACTTCTTTAATATGAAGACCAAATACACGCTTTTATTTATTTATTTAACTTTTATTCAACAGGAGCCTGACTGTGGTGTAACACTGTCACTCCACCCACGCAGACCATCATGTCATTATCTTAATGATTTCTTGCAGACTGTGTGGGATTCAGTACGACTGTTTCTTCAGAAATTTCTTTCAGACTGCATCCCACGTAAGAAAGTGAAGGGGAAGAGTGCTTTTTCTGTGAAGAGAAAAAAAACAATCGTCACTTTCTATTTTGAATTTCTAATAATCTCTTTTGAATTAATGTCATGGAGATGTCTGCAGTCTGAAGGAGAAGCCTGTTGCTTCCCTTGTACAGCTCAGTGATAGCTGTGCTTTTATTGGGAGAGAAAAAAAGGGATTAATGTACTCTGTTACAGGCGTGCATTTGGATGAAGAGCTCTAGTGTCAAAATGGGAAGCTGGAAGTCTTTTAAAATCCATGTGAAAACGGGACATTGAACAACAGAAGATGTTCTTTGTGATAAAATGCGGTATTGCGGTGTTCCTGTAAGGAGCCCTGCATATGCGAAAAATAGATGCGCTGAAATATTGACATATCATATATATATATGATTTGTCTTTGGTTGCTGGCTCCCCATCTCTGAAATATATCCGTGGCGGTGTCATTCTGGAGTATGGTGGTGGTTTTGCGCTTGGCTAAGCAAAGTAGTGTTTTTCAAGGGCTCGTTTATGTCACTGCCAAGGAACAGAGGCATCTTACTCATCTACCGAGGTGGCTCCTACATTATTTTAGAAAATTAACTAAGATAGCCTTCCATGATACTTCTCCCAAGCAAAGGACTTCCTTCTGTTACGTTTCTCTCACTAGATACAGTGAAGTGATTTGCGGATTAATAAAGTGTGCATAGCAAGGTTAGTAATGGACTTCACCAAGTTTCTTACTCCCCGTACTGGTTAAGGCAACTGTCGTTAGGACTTGTGTCTATCAGCCCGTTTCAGTTGCTGAGCACGAATGAGATTGTCTTCAGCGTTAATGATGTTAGATGAGTTCAAATCCAATCAATTCTGTCAGTATTAATTGCTGTATCTGAATGGAAACAGCTGTAGCACTTGAAGACTCTCTTGTGCAAGTCAATGAGATTCTCTTTTCCCAGTGTCTCCCATTTTAATGCACTTGATGAGATGCAACAATTGGCGCATTTAGAATCCTGGTGTTGCCGTTGAATTCCAAATGGAGGGAGTGTACTGTGTAGAAGAAACAAAAATACCAAAAAAAAAAAAAAAGCCTAATTGCAGAACAGTCTTTGCCTAGGGGAAGGGCCTGAACCTTTCTTTTTCAGAAGTAGAAAGGTCAGAGATAAATGTAAAAAGTAAATGGGCACTCTAATTTTGTAAGACTGCTTCCTTCGTTATGAAAGCAATTTAAGAACTAAGAAATGTAAGCGAGGAGGAAAAAAAAGCCAGTGTGATCAGCAGCAGAGGCTTTTTTTTGGCTAGTTTTGCTAATTTTGGAGTTCCTTTTAGATACCTCCGTATATTTGTATGTTTTCCTCATCAACTGAATGCGGTACATGAAGTTGAGTATGTTTGGATGCAGCGTTAGGAATGTTTGCAATAAAAAAAACGTGGCATTCAACACCGTAAATGCAGTAATTTGTTTTAGTAGAAAGTCAGTTGAATGAAGCAGTTAAAAACTAAACAGATAAATAGAAATAACATCCTTTGTACGTGGAATCCTTCTGCTTGCCCCTCTCTCTGCAGGGTTTTGGAAAGACACACCTGGTGCAGAGGGCCTTGGTGTTCTACACGCTGCTTGTGCTTCTTTCCTTTGAACAGACCCATGCGCTCCAGTTGTTGCCATTTTGATATGCTCTTCAAAGAATTACAAGAGAACAATAATAATTTGTGAGAACCAGAGGCTTTTCATTCGTACCCTGAAAGTTTCTAGAGCTCCTATCATGAGTGTCCTGTCGTGAAATAGGACCTCACCGAAGTCGACAATATATCTGTACCAGAGAGGCGTTGAGAGCCATTTACTTCCCATTTTAATCTGGTGGGGAGAAAGTAGCTTGGCAGCTGTCCACGTAGCTTTGTAGCGCAGGACCAAAGTTGTGTGGTTTTTGGGTTTTTTTTAATTTTTTACCTTCTGCCCACCTCAATATATTTGTAGATCTAATTATGCTGTTGGTTGTCTTCTAATTGAACTGTACAGACTAGAATCTGTGTATGATTCCCACCCCACCTGAATAGTACGATGTTTCAGGTTTTCATTATTTTAGCTTTAGCGGGAGGGAAACCAGTTTAACAGAAGCCACAGTCAGACTATAGGTAAGTCCTCTATCTTGATTTCCTTCTGTGATTTGATTTCAGAGATCAGCCTAAGCATTTCTGTTGATCAGCAAAACCCCCGAGAATTCTGATTTCAGCACACCTCCTCACGTAGGGCGATCCGGTGCTCCCGCTGATAACGGAGCAGTAGCACAGAGCCATGTCTTCTCCAAAAACTGCATCACACTTTTCTTTTCAGGTCATGGCCTTCGCTAGGCAAGGAGAACCTCCTAACTAAGGATCTCTTCTATTTTTGTGTAGTCTGTATTCATGATGGATATCTGGGGTCCTTCCCTAGCCATCGTGTTTCATAGCTGAAGATAACGGGGGAAAAAAATCCACCTAACAAAATGACATATAATAAGGAGTAGAATGCCTTGGGGCCACTTTGGTGTTAAATTGTGTGGAGTATAAGAAGTTGTTTATTGGTAACTTCTCTCTTCTTTCTTTATAAAAATCAGTGAATAACGTAGGTTGGTAAGGATCCCTAGAGGTTATCTGGTCCAACTCCCTTCTCGAACAAGGTGCAATTGAATCAAGTTGGTCAGGGATCTGTCAAGGTTGGAACATCTCCAAGGATGGGAATTCCACCACCTCTTTGAGCAACAAGTGCATAGTAAATAACTATAATAACAATAAAGGAAGAAAAATTCTTATATCCATTTGGTATTTCCAGTGTTTTAGGTTGTCTTTTGCCTTTCATGCTGTCTCTGCATATCCACCCATTAAAGAGTTGTAGACAGCGATGAGGTCTCCCCTGAGCCTTCCCGTCATAATGGTGAACAAACCCAATTATCTCAGCCTCTCCACATGCCTCCAACTCTAACCGTCTTGGTGGCCCTCCATTAGACACAGTTCATTATGTCAGTGTCATTCGTGTACCAGGAAGCCCAAAAGGGGACGCGGTACTCCAGGTGTGATCTCACGAATGCCAAATGCGAGGGAAGAATCGCTTCCTTCAACCTGCTGGCTGTCCTGTATGGTGACACAGTTGACCTTTTTTGCTGCAAGGGCACATCGCTCATGCACGCTCAACGAGCAATGGCCACTAACAGGGCTAGAACAATCTTCTCCAAGTTGGAAGGCTCAGAAGGTGCAGGTGAGTTCCGGCCACTCTCAGTCCCCTCCGCTACCTTCCTTCATGGTGGCCATTTAGCTGCCTTCTGAGAGTTATTCTGAATGTATCCTTCGGAGTGACAGAGCATGGGAATTGTTGACTGCTTGTTCAGTTATCAGTGAAATTCGCCTGCTCTGTTCTTGCTTTCGTTTTTTCATCGTTTAACAATGGTTGTTAATGCCAAGCAAATGTTTAGCGTCAGCAAATAAGAACGCCTATCCCCTTCTTTTCTCCGTGCTTGAGAAGAACAAGCATCAGCTTGGTGTTCTCTCCCACTGAAACACACTTTGATGACAAAAGCTTTTTCTTTTCTTTTTTGGCTTGGATGAGAAATGAGTGTTTTAGGGAAGAATAAGATCAAAGGATGCTTTGTTTTTTCATTCGTCACAAAGTGAGAATTATTCCTCTTTACCAGAACTGTGGTAGACAAATATATATGCAAAAAGGAGGTATCAAAGACCGTCAAAATATGCATCAATAAAACATTTTGTGTTACAGCAACCAAAGCCAGTTTCTGGAGGGTAGAAGACAAAAAGAAAGAGAATACAAATTAGGCAGCCAGCTATTTTACTCCCTCCAGGTCTTATTGCAGACTTTTGTACAAAATAGCATTCTGTTACGTGAAAGTGATTACTTTCAAAGTCAATAAGGTGTAAACTTAGAAAAAGGACAATGTAGCCCAGATGTAAATGGAAACATGAAAATCAAGTTGTTCAACTGGCCTTCTGGAGGAAAGGAGCTATGCCGCTGGTTGAGCAGGTCCTTTCTGTCGTCATCTGGTGCGACTGAATTAACTGGGATCTACAACGCGCTGTTAGTACAGCAGTTTGCAAATGAAAGTTACGGTATTGGAGATTCCAAGTACCCTCACTTTTAATTGTTTAATCCTATTAAACGTAATTGTATTCAGTAATAATTGTATTCATTGTAGTACAGATTTTTAAGCCTCTTAATCTTTAAGCATCTTGTAGCCCACTCTAGTTTTTGTGTTTGAGAATTCATTGAGAATATAATGTGCCGTGTGAAAATTCACTACATTCATGAACAGTAATACAAACACTGATCTGCCATCTAGGAATTATTTCTGTTGGCATATCAGTAGGATCAAGGTTTTGGAGAGCAGGAATCGGATGGGCTCATGCATCCTGTCTCTTGCGGCAGTGTTCAGGTGCTGTGGTTAGGCTGTGTGTTTGGGTACTCCACAGCGTTTTCAAGGCTTGCATCTCTTTTCAGCCGTCCAATACAGCACATTTCCGTTTAGCTGTGAAAGTATGCCAGCGTATTCCGTAAAAGAGAAATGTTAAGAGTACAGTACAGGAAGGTCCTTCCTGCTTCTTTGAGTCCACTCTCTTGTTGACACAGGCAGCCAAGTTTTATGATTTTATTTAAAAGCTCATCTTCATCTTAAAAATAGAGCACCTGTCTCAGTTACGTTACCAAAACCTGTTCAGTTACACCAGTTTTATGATTGTTGGAAGACTTCCCCTGATTTTAACTTTATATTTATTCACAGGTATTGTATGCTTATTTACTATTGCACCAATATTGTCCCTTACAACTCTCCTCTATGGAGAGCCCGGTTTATGCTCTTTGTCTTCAGTATTTATTTTCATCCCTCTTAACCTTTGTTCTACCAAGCTAAAGTGACTTTGTTTCCCTGAGAAGATGTGATGAGTAAGTGAACGGATAGCCTAGTGGCAATTTTCTGCTCATCTTGCTGTTTCGATTCCCTTTTCTGAACGTGAGTGGCCAGAACCGCATACGATCCGAGGAGGGATTTTACTGCTGTCACCCTGGTTCAAATGTATTCCAAGACGGTGGCAGCGTCCCGCTGGTGACTCCTTCTGGACTGTCATCTTTGGGTTATAACAACATGGTTTTATTTCTTTTTAACCACTTCCTACTATTAAACCGCTGGTTGTACAATGAAATCCTAAATATGCCACCACACACACTTCCTTCTGTGACTGGTCCTCTAGATCATACCGTTCTTCCCTCGTACTGTTAATGGCTCTTAAATTATTTTAAGTGGCACTTTCACTAAACTATTCCTACTTTCTTGACAAAGATAACTGAAAATTTTCGAGGAAAAAAATCTGCCGTGAAGCTGATTAAGATACTCTGCCTCTGGTGATACTCTCCTTCCAACTCAGTAATGCTGTTTCTAGCAAAAGCACAAAAAGCAAGCTGCTCTGGCAGACGGGTACACCTCCGTTGTGTTTTGACCTACGCTTAAAGACCCTTTTCACTCTTTTGCGTTATTGTATTCTCCTTTCTTACATCTGTCTTACGTTGCAGTTCTCAATTTATCCTGAACTGTTCTGAACTTCAGCCACAATTTTCCTGGCTGGTCCTTTCCCTTTTTTTCTTGTAGTTTTACTGCTTACTCTTGACATCCGTAATTGATGTGTGGCATCTTGTCCAGTAAGCTGCTGCTCTTTGCTTTTATTTTCTAGTTTTGGTTTCTTTTCCACCACATCCTTTTTATTCATGTCATGATTTGGATGGACAAACCTTCCACTTTAGTTCCTTCACCTTGCTGGTCAAGACCTCTTGCGTTTCTGTAGCAAAATTTCAGTTATTCCTCTCTTGACTTCTCCCTGTCAAGTTCATTTAAGATGCACTTTTTCACTTCTGAAATCTCCTTTCCCGTCTTGCTTTTTCTAACAGAGTCACTGGAGGTGAATTGTTTGAAGATATAGTTGCAAGAGAATATTATAGTGAAGCAGATGCCAGGTAAGTCATTTGTTTTTCTAATGTTGCCTTTAATCATTCTAGGATAGTTACTTAAATATCTCATGGTGTTTGGCATCAGTTTCACTAGCCCAGTCTGTGAGACTCTACGATTTCTGCTGGAGTTCTCCTAGACTTGGAAGGGCACAGTTTGGCGTTTTGAGCTCACGACTGTGTGGTGGAGAACTTGGGTGAAGTCTTGATGGCTGCTGACCTGAAGAAAGCTGAAATTGGATCTCAGTTTGTTAAAATCTTTGTAAACTTGTGAAGTTGTTAAAATCTTAGCCGATTTTCTCCTCTGCAAACTGGACGTAACATTTCAGCTATCTCATCTAGGGATTCTTACATTTGCTGATCAACGTTTGAAATATATGTTGGTCTTGAAAGAATTTTACATTAAATACCATTTTTGTTCTCTGTCTGGAAGTACTAATTTCCTTTTCAAATTTAAACATTTTTGTTGTGTTTCATCAATAAGCAATTATAGTGTGCATCTCATAGTCTGAGCTCAAATTTGAAATCTCTAGCAATTTTCTGCAAGTGCTTGTTGAAAAACTTGAAGAATAAGTTGGCGATTATCATAATTTGCATGCTGACATAAAGTATCGGGACCGTTTTTCCATCTCAGAATCTGTTTGCCCTCATGTAATCATAAATCTTAAATATTCTCATATAATTACAAATCTTAAACATTGTGGTTAATTACTTTAAAAAAAATACATTCTACCACTACACTCTACCACTACACTCTTCACAGAAAATTTATCTCAAAGTAAATTTAAAGAAGCCTCATGTTTTTGTGTGTTCATAGTCACACGCCATCATTTGTACGTATTTAGTACATATAATTTTCAGTTATTCCTTTACATTTGGAATTAATTGGCAAATGACCGGAAAGCGTTAAGTGTCCCTAACAGCAGTGGTAGGATAATAAAGAACAAACAAGAAGTTACTGTGAATATTAGGAAGCTTCCACTGCTTGTTGTTCTTACTGATTTTTGTAGGAATGGTAGAAACATCATCATTTTGAGCATTTAAATGTGGAACACCACATAGCAAAACACGCTGTAGAAGAGAAAACAAAACTAGTAATTGAGGTGAGGTGGAAGGAGAGGAGCTATGTTTAAAAAATTTTTGAATGATTTTTTTGCCTGCTGTGATTCAAGCAAAAATTCTAATATCGATGCCAAAGGCCAGCATATGGTGTCATTGTCTGTTTTTAAGATACCTGTGATTTGAAAGGAAAAATTGCATTGGTTTTTTTTCTGTTCTAGAATTATGACATATTGGAAGGGGCTATGCATATATATATAGAGAGGAGATATATATATGCATTTCATATATTCAGTAAAAACTTGACCAAATAAGCGAAATACCTAGTTATCATGCATCTCTGTATTTTTATATATTTATATATATATTCATGTGCGTGTGTGTGTATATATATATCTATATCTATCTATATTGTGCCTCTGTGTGTGTATCCCTATAGAAATAGTTAACGGACTTTACAGATGCATATCCTAGGACTGTAATACTGGTCTGCTCCTGCGAGCCCTTCCTCACGCAAGTAGTCGTTACCCATCCAAGCAGTCCAGTTCACTGAGTTGGGAACTACTTGCATAAGAAAGGGCTTTCAGGCTTGGGCTCCAGTTACTGATTTATGACCATTCCTTCTGTATTCCATGGTCAAAACGTTCCGGATGAGCAGTATCAAATCCTTGGCCCTCGACTACTATGTATTACTTACAGTCACTGACTTCTGCCACAAGGATATCTTAAAAAAAAAAAAAAAAGAAAAAAAGAACCAACCAAAGTTATCACCATAGAAATATTAAAAGAAAAATAAAATCCCATTGATAGTTGTTTTCCACACAGAGGTTTCCAGTGTGCAGATACAGGATGCTAATGATGGAGATGTTGATGGGTAACGGCATAATGCATTTAATTCCACCTTGCCTAGGTGTTGTAAATCTTAGCTTGAACCAGACACAGTACTACAGACAAAGTATTTGGCTTTTGAGACTCGTTTAGATCACATAATTCATACCTGTTTAACATCTTCATATTTTTGTATGAACTTTAATCACACACTACAGTTATAATATGTATTGAAAATCTTGTTGAAAACATTTAATACAATACTACACTCCTATTGTTACACACATTGTTTTGCTTCCCCATACAAAAGGACTATTTCATTCAGTTTGTCCCTCAGTATTTCTACTTTTGTGTAGTCTACCTGTAGGAAAGAACACATACAATTACACGCGTAATAAGCTATACATTCCTATACATTCAAGTGTATTTTACTTTTTTAATAATCGTTACATAGAAGAACATGTTTCTATAACTTTCATCTTTTAAATAGTGTCATTTAACACCCCACATGCTGAGAAAGAAGTAAATTAGGGTATTTTTACAGGCATCTTAAACAAACAGCAGCCTGAAAATACTGATTTAGAAGGGACCATAACATTACAAATAATTCAAAATCTAGAACTTGCAAATAATTTAAAATCTAGAACTATTTCTATTCATGTTTGTCTCCTGTTCTTAAACTTTATTTCCCAATAGCACTACATTTTCATGACACACATGTAGTCTGAATCATTAATTCCTTATGCTATTTGCATCAGCTGTATACGTATTGATGAAAGACCAAGTGGGTTTTTCTTATTTTCATTCTCCCTAAGAACAAAATTCTAATGACAACTTGCAAGAAGAATGTCAAATGCACTTGATAG
>VFFE01007084.1:814175-828289 GCA_008921705.1 Burhinus oedicnemus
AGGCGGGCACGTTGAAAGATTTGCAATGTAAATACACCTGCCCTCTAAATATGAATACAATAATATGTTTGTTATTGTTAAGCTGTCAGGCAAAACACGTTTATGTTTGACAGTTATAGCTGCCTAATCCTGCAAACTGCATAGGTTAGACTAAGAATCAAAGGATATGTGTCTTTGGGGGGGTTTTCAGCAGCATTTTTCCAGTAGTGAGCAGATCTGCACGCTGTCCTTAGGCTTGCTGTCACGGCATCGTGAAGGCTGTTTACAGGCCTGGTGGTTTTTTTTCCCGAGTAGGAACGGAAAGTGCAATTTTTGCAATTTCATGGAGAAAATGCATGAGTTTTTTTTCTCTTTTTCACTCCTCCAAGTACTTGTTCTTTTCCAGACTACCGTAACTAAAAAAAAGTGAAAACCTGTCTAAAATATATTTACTTACCTTTTCATCTCAATTTTTTTCTCTCTCTGAATAAAGCCTGAGAACTTACTTTTAGCTAGCAAATCCAAGGGAGCGGCAGTAAAGCTGGCGGACTTTGGATTGGCTATAGAAGTCCAAGGAGAACAACAGGCTTGGTTTGGTAAGTAAATATTTGGGGTTTTTCCTCACCGTTTATTCAGCGTAGCCGTTAAGCCTCCCAAACCGCCCAACTCTCGCCCTAGGGTAAAACATGAAGCTGTGTGATACGTAGCTTTAAGGGGTATTTTGTTCGTAGTTCAGTCTCTACAGCTGACTGCACTTTAGACCTTTTTCTCCAGGAAGAATGTTGTCTATAATTCTCGACAGAGCTTGGCAGCAGACCTTATAAAAAAAAAAAAAGGAAAAAAAGGGGAAAAAGAAGGAAAAATATCCCCTAAGATTTCACAAGTGACCTGTGGCTACATTTCCAAATCTCAGCGCTCGCTTAGACAAGAAGTGGCTCTGCCTTAGCCTCCTCTTCACCAGCAAAGGTACCTTACCGAGCGGCATCAAATAAATTGGCGAAAGCCTCTTCTGTTGGCACAGCCGTCTTCTTACTGGGGATTTTGCCAGCACAGCAGTACTGGTACGAGGTGGGATGGAGGGAGAGGGTTTCTAAATTCACGCTTCTAGTAAACACAGCTTTACAAATGTTTGTTTTGCATGTAGTCTAAGTGCCCTTGACATTTCTTGACCCTGAAACTTAGGTTTCCTGATTCCTGGCTTGTCCTAGCTGTTGTCAGCCTGTAAGTTTGACTTGGACGCACACAAGCCCCTTGTCCCCCACTTTCCCCTGTGTATCCAGAGGAAGGAAATAGTGGGTAGAGCCTGGGAAGGGAGATGGGTGGTTTCCAGTCAGGTGCTGGGGTGGCTGAGGAGCGAGACTGTAGGTTAATAGTGCTGAGCGTACCTGCCCAGTCATCAAAACATTTTGTCTGAACAGTTGTCTTTCAGCTGAAAATACCTGAAAATTTAATTCTGAAGCACTTTGGAATGTGACTTGAACAAGAGGAAAAAAAAGGAGGTTGAGTACCTGAGACTGTAGACAGTCATCCACATCCAGATCCTCCCATGACAGTACAAGTTATCTGTCCCAGCTCTTGATATTGCTGTCCTAGAGGTCACTGCCCCTTCACACCTGCAAGTGAAACTTCATAAAACTGTTCTTTGACCCACTGAGGTCAAAAATCAGCTGGCTTATTAAAAATGTGCAATCGTTAATATATCAAGCAGCTCACATAGTAGATCATGGAGAGCATAAACCCAGGAAGGTGGTTAAAAGCATCTGGAACCTTGCACGGTAGTCTGGAAAGGGTTGTCTATCCACAGCTTACACACATCTTCAGAAGTTGGGACTGGAGTTTCTCAGCCACTTCAGTGATTTTGGAAACACTGTCTTCATCCGGAAGGGGTCAAGAGTGTGCTTGCTTGATGGTGAAGGTGACCAAGATGCGTGGGACTGTGGAAGCAAACTCCGTGTGTGCGTGTGACCACACTCTGTGCTTCATTCCTGCTCGTGAAATGTTGGAAATTGTCTCCTGATGGTGGCAATTGACGGTGCGAACCAGGATCGATACCTGGAATGTGTCTTAGCATCCTGTACAATCCTCCACTTCACGTTATGAGAGGAGGATGGGGGGAAGTGAGTTACATATTATGCACTTCTCTCCAGTTCCACTAAAGTATTCCTTTTTTTTGGTAATTAAAAAAAAAAAAAAATGCCAATTGCAGATTGTTAACAGGCGCCCAAAGGAAAATGGTGAAAAAGTTTTAATACTGATCATTTTAAATAATAAGACACGTATGAATGTGATGCGTCTGTCTCCACGCTCTTGGAACAGGAAGCACAGGACAAAATTTATTGTAAATCCCAGGAGGAAAAAATACAGACTAAAATATTTATAGCAGCTACCTGTTCTCACTTACAGCAGCTAGAAAGTGCAGTGCGCTTGCTGTCAAAGCTTAGAATAAAAGCACAAAGGATTTTGTGCAGGCAGCGAGCTGAAAGATTTGAGCGTTTGAAATCTAGGCTATAACTACATGCGGATGCAGAGGCAGTACCGCTGGACATATGTTGGTAGCTTTATAAGCTAGCCTGTTGTTTTAAATCCCGGCCTTTATATAAATGGATTTCAATAATCCGCAAAAGACAGAGGAGATTGCTTTTGCACATTAACAAAGAGACCGGTACAAAAGGAGTGGAATTAGAAATAAGACGAAGCTCAAGTGAGTTGTTATAATGACAAAAACATCAGGTTAACGGGAAGCATCTCCAAAAAAAAAAGCAGGATGAACTTGGCTTCAGGGCTGTTTTCTCTAGATGATACATCTGCGTGGATGCGGATGATGTACAGGAGGTTGCAATTCCCCGTAAAATCTTGCACTTTATTTTTTGTTCACTTGGTTCTTGTGAAGGGCTTGGTTTAGACTCGTAGCATCGTGAGGACTGCCATGCTGAACAGAGTGAGATTGAACAGAATGTGTTCAAAATATGTGTGTAAGGAAGGTGTTTATATATGCTGGCAGCAAGTTAATAGATGGAAAGTAGTCTAATGTGGCTCTTTTTCTTTAATTTGTGGTATTCCATAAGACTAGTGGATTCTGTACCTTTTCTGGGACTTCCTCTGCGAAACCTTTCCGTAATGGCCTGAGCGCCTGCCTTCATCTTCTTACGGCTGCTTTAACAAGGCAAAACACAAACTCCCACGTGCTCGACATTTTGAACTTTTTCTTGCTTCATCCCAGAAGATTTTTCTGCTTTCCACTGGATTCTGCAGCATTTATGACTCATGGCGTGCTCTGATTCTAATTATAACTCTGCATCAGTATGTTTTTCTTGTCTTTTTTTTTTTTTAATTTTTTTTTTTTTAATTTTTGGGTGTAGTCCTCTGGTGTGATGGTCTCTTTCCTGCCTAAACCATGCCTCAGCGGGAAACTGGCTCCAGCTCTGTGTGCTTGGACGCGACGAAATACTTTCCTGGTTTTGCACCTTTGTAAAACGAACCTGTTCCTTGCCTGTTTGTCCACGGCGTTGGAGGGTTTAGTTGCAACACCCCACCCTGTTCCAGGTGTTTAATGTACTGGGAAAGTGGCAGGTGACTCATTGCCCCCGGCTGAAGTCAGTGGAAGGACTGCAGTTAACCCACTGGTAGCCAGATTTGGTCCTATTTGCATCTCATCTCAAGTCCAGCCCTGCAAGCAGGACTCAAACATGCACCACTAAAGTCGTTTGAGAAGCTTCACTGAATTAGTTTGCTACTTGCATTAAATTTAGGTTGTACACAGTTAGTCTTTTGGATCCAGCCGTGCAAGAAGAGAAGGCCACCACCTTGTCCTTGCCCCTTGCTGCCACCTCTCCTTATCTTCTCACCAGGCTGCTCCTCTGAATTTCCATTCTTGAGTCGAAGGGAGGTTGTGTAGGCAAAAATGGACAACTTCCACATGGTTTATTCTGCCATTTTATTTTGGAGTCCTTACGTGAGCGGTGCTGAGAGGCCACAGGTCCAGCAGGGAGGTGATGATCTTTGAGCAGTAACCTCGTCTGCTGTGTGTTTAAGATGCATCTCTGCGTTAATTTAAGTTTCTGGTGTGGGATTGTAGTTAACCTGCAATCCAGGCTTGGCTCAAGAGACCTGCTCGCCATTTATGACATTAAGTATATATGTAATCTTTGCATAAGAGGGTTTTGAGCCTGTAAGCTATTTAGGCTGAGAAACGTGCCGTCTCGTGTACCCACGCACCACTGAACGCCACGCTGAGTTCAAAGTTGAGCATTCGTCTTGGGACTTACTTAAATCACAGGATGGTAGGAGTACAAGGCGACGCAGTGTTTTCTAGACACTGCACAGGCACAAGCGGCTTCCAGCTTTGCGAGTTGTTTTAGGTAAAGTAATTACTACGATTAGCGGTAGTTTTCTGAAAAGTACACACTCATATGGGGATCCCTCTGACCAGTTATAGAATTACCTGGTAAATAGCAGTTTACTGTTGCAGTACGTTTTTGTTTTTCACTGAAGTCATGACTGTGTACTCTTCTGTGTTTGCTGCTTTAAACAACATCAGCATACGTACTAAAACCATACCGATTGTTTCTGTTTAGACCCATTCTGTATCTTCATCAAGAGGTAAAGTTAGCTAAATACTATGGGGTTTTTTGCTTTGAAGTTTATTTTCAAGTGATGCACAGTAACGTTTATGGAGCTATGGTAAGCTTGAAAATCGAGACAACATTGCTTCCACTTTAAAATGAACAAAAGTATTAATGTAGAGCACTACAGCCAAGAAGAGATATGAAACACCGCTCTATTTACAGCTGCTTAGAGCATATATTTTTCAGCTTCTCAAAGGAGCCTAAGATGTGTTTCCTGTATGATAGCACTCTCCAACGATTCACAGCTCTCGTATCGGGAGACTGCAAAAAACAAGCTTGTTTTTCATGAAAATATTTTAGCTATCTTCTCAGTAGAGTATACAGAATGTGTTCCTTCATTTCCTCCTCCCACCCTAAAATGATTGCCAGCTGCAGGGCAAAGGCTTCCTTTTTCTATAGCTGTACGCTTTACACATTATCACCGTCTCTCGTAACTTTTGTGGAATCCAGTGTGGTAGTTCAGAAATGACACGTGGTCCTTCCTGAAAGCCACCAAATTCTCACCTTTCAGGAATTCCCATGGATGTATTTTAGGCAATGATGCTTGACAGAACAGACGTACGAACTGAAATGGTACAGAATGTTACTGGTCATTAACTTTTTATCATTCACAGCGTCCTAAGAAAAGTCTACGTTTATACCTACATTTTGCATTCCTCCTAAGAGAAAGCGGCACTGCTGGTAATGAATAAAGAATGCAGAGCATACAAATTTTAAAGGCTAGGTTACTTCAGAGATGCTTTTTATAAGGAGGTTTCCAGAAGTGGAATGACTTCACGGAAATGAGTTTTGCAGGGGAAAGATCGTCTTAGAAGTAGTGGTGTGAAATAAGAACAGCAAAGGCTGTACGAAGGCTGAACCCCAAGCTGGTGGTCTTCGTACTACGCAATAGCCGGGTGTGCTCTTGTGAAAGCTAATCCTCAACATCTCTGAACTTTGCCACCATCTGGCATTGGCTGAATGGAGTTTCCACTCCTGTGCAAAGAAATCTGAACAGTGTTTTTCCTTTCTTTTTTCCTTCTAAATCAGATCTCTCCATACGTAAGCTTTTCTTAAGTCTAGCCCTAGATGTTGTTCCCTCAGACATCTGCTCTCCCGTAAGACTGAACAGGGCTCCTTAAATGTTCCTTATAGTTAGGATACTGCAGCTTAGCTGCCCCTCTGTTTTGTTAATTAGTTCCCCGTAAACGTCAGTGGAAGTACTCTGTGTGTGGTTAGAGTCTTCACAGCTGACAGCTGGTGGACTCCCAGAAATCCCATGCAAGTCACATTTACAGTCTTAATTCTTACAGATTGGGGCTATTTTAAAATAGCCTAAATTAGGCTCCTGATTAAAAAAACAAACAAACAAACAAAAAAAAAAAAAACAAAAACCCCACTAACAGTCTTTGGCGTGCGTGGTGTGAATTTTCTCTCTTTCGATTAGTATGTCCAAGGGTGATCACTCAGTTAATGTTTCCCACGCTCCCCCCACTCTGCTAACTTTTTTTGACCTTGACCCCAAGCCAAATGTATTTGTGCCTCACTACTGGGTGTCTCGCTACAGCTTACGGTAACGCAGAAGTCAGGAAAGAAATTTTTATCAGCTGCCTTGTAATCTTTCTGGAAACCTTCCCCTGTTGCACCGTCACCAGATCCTTGACCCTACTGGTGTATCTGGAGTGCTAGCGTAGGTGGGTCACCATCGGCTTCATGCTGTCCTCTTGACTCTTCCAGAGGTGGTGGCAGAAAGGGATGTGCCAAGTCTGCATAAGCGTTCCCGTTATTGTTACTTCTAGGTGATTCGCCATAAAAAGAGAAGTTCAAAATGAAGCGATTAGTGGTGGATGGCTTGGGAAATAATATCTTGCGAGCTGAGATGAGAACTACTTGCTTTTTGCGGAGCACGTAACAGCTTTTGAGACTAGTTGCCTTGCCTTTTGACAGGCTTTGCTGGTACTCCAGGATACCTTTCTCCAGAGGTGTTACGAAAAGATCCTTATGGAAAACCTGTGGATATGTGGGCATGCGGTAAGAAATTATTCTGAAAGACGATGTTCAGTCCACTGTAAAGTATTTTGAGGCAGAGAGATGATATCCAGAATACATCACATTCTGCATCAGATAATATGTATTTAGTAAAATTCAATATTAATTTTTAGAGGAGTTCATCTGATCTTTTTTTATTCTACCAGCTTCATTTTTTTTTTAATTATTATTCCCAAAGGTGTGTTATCACGGCATTCTTGGCCATGTCTACACAACACACTTTCACAAAGTATTAAAAAAAAATAGCTGCAGGCGCATGGTGCCTAACTAGTTAGAAAACAACAATTCATACTGTGATCTGGGCCTTAGTTTGGGTTGACAAGCAGCCTAAAATCAGACCAATATACTAGAACTGCCATTTTAAACTGTGAAGCTAAATGTTTTGTGAACTGGAGTACAGAGCAATTTATTGTATTTATGAAAGCACTTTCCTTTAGTCACAGTGAATCATCTCTGGAAGACTGGCAGGTGGACTTTTTAATTTCCTATTGACCATATATTTATACGGATAAATCAGTTGAGTTGCCCAAATTGTCTTTGTGTGAGATTAGTTAAAACACAATCTTACAGACACCAGTACAAGCCGTGATAGAACCAGAGGTAAAAAAACGCATTTTCCTAGAACATCCATGTTCATTGAAGGTTAATCCTCCAGCGAGCTAGACATTGTCAGTGTTCCTGATCTGATGTTGTGTCAGATATTCGTGATTGCCCACACCCTGCATAGGAGGTTATCTTGTGAACCCTGCATTTACTATTTTCTCCAGTACCAATAGTCACTGGTTTTCAGTAGCTGGGATAATACTGTTGAACCATTTGTTTTACCTGATTGTCAGGCGCAAAATGCATTTCTGTTTTTTTTTTTTCTTAACATCACTTAATGCTACTGTGAACTTTCTGCAGGTGTTATTCTGTATATCCTTCTGGTGGGATATCCTCCTTTCTGGGATGAAGACCAGCACAGGCTTTATCAGCAGATCAAGGCTGGAGCTTATGATGTATGTACCATACCCTGTCTATGCAATTATTTATCATTGTACCTCAAAATAGGAGTTTTCTAGAGTGAAAAATGAAATCAGAATGATTTCCTAGATTTTTTTGGTATTGGTTATCTTTATGAGCCACTCAATGTAGTAAATGTTGCTTTAGTAACATGAACCTTTGTGGAATGGGAACATCCTGTGCTAATCTAAATCTAATTTCCCTACGGCTCCAAGCTTTCATTGTCTGATCCTTGTATAAATCATGCAAGCTTGTGTTATCTTGACAAGCCTGTTCGGACCTCTGGGAGCTCCCAGGAGCCTGTGTTTTTCCTTGTGGTTTGTCACTTCAACCAATCAGTTGTTCTAAATCGTTTTTAAGAAGCCTTAAGCTTCCTAAACGCACACCTTGATGCTGTTCCGTTGTCCACTTTTGGAAATACAAGCTGCTGTAGAGCTTCTCAAAAGGAATAGTTTCCTTAAGTACATGTATTCCAACAAAAAGCATTACAACTGTTGGCAAGTAAGAACTGCTGATTTGGTGACACTGTGAATTTTGCAACATCATCCGTTTATGTTATATTAAACAGACAGAAGGCTGTTGGTCCTCAGATTTAAGTAATTTGTGAATGACGCAGAGGAAAAGACAGAACCTTGTAATTTTTAAGCTCTTACTTGAATCCAGTCCTGGAGGGTGACGCCTGAAAAGGGAGTTGTTGTGCTGTGGCCTTTTAGTGACAATAGACTTATGGTCTGTCAAGTCTTCTTCCTAGTGAACAAGTAACCATAGCTTAAGACGTGTATTTTTTTCATGCCATTTGCTTTTGAGCAGACGCCTTTGAGTGCACGTACAAATATTTTACTGAGCAGGGAGGTGTTAATTCATAACTAGTTGCATTTATATACCATAACTATACAGTTGGCATTAAGCTAACATTGAAAGAAAGCAAACAAGGAGTCTGAATAATAATGCTTAATATTTTCGTCTTTATTAGAAGAGAAACTGAGACTGTATTAAGTGCTATATGACCATATGCCTGTCAGATGACTGGAATTTGTTATTCTGTCTGCTGTTGTCATTTTATGCTATGAATTTCAATTGGCATCATGTTACTGTAAATATAGACATGCTGTGCATTTGGACCAAATAAATAAAAGGTCAAAATAGTAAAGGAGAAAAACATTATTTATAAAACTGGGCTAATTCAAACTTTTATAACCCCATTTTCCCCCTTAGAACTGGTTAGTCGTGCTAGCAATTAATGTTACAGAGAGAGTATCGATAAAAATCCTTAGGTAAAATTGTGTAAAGATTGCACAAGATAATGTGCACATACGTATTTTTTTCTTTAAGTTTCCCTCACCAGAATGGGATACAGTGACTCCTGAAGCAAAAGACCTTATCAATAAAATGCTTACCATCAACCCAGCGAAACGTATCACAGCATCAGAAGCACTAAAGCATCCATGGATCTGTGTAAGTAATTTCCACGGATTTAACAGGATGATTTGGCAGACAAATCAGCTTATGGTTTACTTCAGCATATAATGAAGGTGTTTAGAGGACAATTTTTGTCCTTACTCGTGCAGCTATGTAACTAAGGGAGTGTAAAATTGTAATTGTACCGATACAGTCAATAGTGTCGTATATTGAGGTCACAGCCTGGGATACGATTTTTGCAGAAACCAGCTCCTTTGCCTTGACTTTGTGGTGCAGAAGTTCCAAAATTAAAGCTTTATTTTGAATTATCCGAGAAAAAAAAAGTACAAGGAAGTTATTTGCAGTTAGATAATGCTTTACACCTTCATTTCCCTGTAACCATTATGATAAGCATGAAATGTAAAGGCAGGGAATTAGGGGACATTTTAAAAGCCATTTTTCAGGTAGCAGGGGCTGCCTATCTCTCACCGGACCCAGGACCACTTTCTAATTGGCAGTACATTCCGCTCTTTGACTTTGCAGGTAGTCTGGGCTGATACTTTGGAAGTTCCCAACTCTCTATTCATTCCCGTAGGCTGCATTATCTTGCCTTTAAAATTGTGATGCAAATTAAGTTGAGTTTCCGGAAAAATGCAAGTACGGCTGAATTTTCTCTGAAATTATTTCCTGCTGCTGTACCTCACCTAATATCACTAATGGTGAAGAAAAGCTTCCTTCTTGTTTTAAAACATATTTTCCAAAATCATAATTCAGTGTATTACTTTGATTATTATACTGCGTAACCCAAGTTGTAAGATTTTGTGTTTTTCTTAGTCCCTGTTCCTTTCGAGAGGACTTTACACGTGGGAAAGGCTGAGTAAAATGCGACCTTGGTTTTGTTGACTTGGACGTTTCCCAAATGTGTAGAAACCTGCACAAAGGCGTAGTCAGACAGAGTAGGAATTAAAAGCCTAAGTTTTGGACCACATGGGTTGTAATACGTATGTTGTAGCGTATATAAAATGCTGGATTGCTGGATGGCTGTGTTAAAATGGTTCTTTTCTTCCTTTCTTAGCAACGTTCTACTGTTGCCTCTATGATGCACAGACAAGAGACCGTAGATTGCTTGAAGAAATTCAATGCAAGGAGAAAACTAAAGGTAAGAACAAAAACTTCCGCCAAGATGGGTAGCTAATTTTGGAAAGATGAAAGTATGTTGGCTTGTGTGCCATGCGTAAAACAAATGGTCCCGAAGCAAATTTTTTCTTGAATATTATGCTTAAATGAACTGTTCGATAGATGACCAGCTTTTGAGGATCCTAAACTTTTCATGAAAGTGAGTAGAACATAGCGTAATTTGGTTAGATTAGGAATAATAACAATCATCTTCATTTATACACATTAAAAATATTTTGTCGAAGGAAAATCCTTAAGGTCATGCTTTTAGATTATCCTTTGTTTTCTTCTGACCAGGCAGGATAACTTTGCAGATGTGAACTTTTCTAATTAGCACATTACAAATAAACTGCTCTTCCTACCTAAAAACAAATCTAAGCACATTAATAAAGCCTGTTTCGTATCCAGCTCTGTCTCTTGCTGGCAGTTACCGTGGCTGGGAGTACTCATAGTTCGTGCGTTACGTACTTAAATTAGTAAATATTTGAGATTATCGGGATTGCCAATAGGTGTGTGGTTAAGATTAAATGACAATTTATGCACTCGTGGTGTCGCGTATGATAGGTAATGCACAGGCTATCCATTCTGTCAGGATTAATTTAGTCGTTGATGTAATTTACGCGGGTGTTTTCCTTTTTGTTGTGTCGTGTTCGCATTCAGAATTTTACACAAGTGTGATGCTAATCTGAGAAAATATGTGTGTCCGCAGGGGGCCATTTTGACAACTATGCTGGCTACCAGGAATTTCTCAGGTATGTTCATTGAGCCCCAGAGTAATGTGGTCTTTATGTTTTGATGTCTGTGATGACTAAGATCTAATTAGGACTTATTAGTAAAGGAAGATCGTTGTTGATCAGGAGCATCTAAATATGATATTTCTTAAGTTGTTTCCTTTGCAGAAGCAAACAGGAGAATTTAAACTATTTGGGCCAAATAGAATCTCCTGTAGATGACAGTTAGTCTAATTTTTCAGTAGAACGGGATTTCCTTCTCTTTACTATTTTAGCGTTATCTGTCAAAAGACAGACAGTGTTTTCCTGCCTGTTTTGGTGGAGGAACATTGAAAATTATGCATATAGCTCCACATACCACCAAACAACTTTTTTTTTGTATACCTGAAATCTCATTCCAGGATTCTGTTGCATCTTGTAATAAAAAAAATAAAATAAAAAAAAAAATAAAAGCACGTTCATGCTTTATTCCTTTGCTGAGGAGTATGAAACATAGTAAAATGGGTCCTTCTTTTCCTTCTTGCCTAGCTTAATATAACAAGAGATGTTTCCTCTTTATGAAATAATTTTATAGTGATATCCCTGGAGATTTCGATCTTTATACTAAACAAATTCTAATAGCTAAACCTAAAATAAATTTGCTGTTAGCAGAGTTAGAATTGTCCTCGACAGTAGTATTGCCAAAACTTTGATGCTATGCTGAAGTTTTCATTTTGCCATCTGAGATTGCCAGTGAATAGGGAAAAAGGTCAGATCTAAAAATCAGTAGTTTTATATGTCCTCCTACTCTGTGACGTAACTGTTGGAGTATAACGTAAATTAATTTACAGACAAAAACATGATAGTGCTTTGGGCATGTTTCGACTCATAATAAGCACTGAATCATCCAAAATGAATTACATAATCATGAATGCAAGAACAACTTGTTCAATTTGCATAGTGCTGGAAACACAATGTCTTTCTTAGTTAAGTTCCTATATTTAATACACACCTGTAACACAGAAGACTACATTTCTGTAAATTACAGAAAATTGGTAAATTGCTTTAACGCTTAATGAATTGCCAGTATCTGCCAATTCATTTTAAAGGTAGGAATGCTGTCAGCTGCGTATCTCGTAAAAATGAATTATTATTAAATATCAAACAAATACATCGTTTCTCATCCCTTTTCATAACTGTCACTGTCTATATATGTAAGGGTCAATTTCAACTTTCATGAACCGAAAAAAGCTGAAGTAATTTTAAAATAGTATTTCGGCATGAAAAGCAAACAGGGTTTTTGGTTTTGTTTTGGATTTTTTGTCACCTGTCATCACTGGTTTACGCCATAATGACCCCTGTTTTTCCTTGGAGACATTTTATTTTTTCAAGTTGTTTATTCATTGTATTTCATTGCAAAGCATGCTTTTGAAGGTCATTTGTCCATAACGATGTGGTTATAAAAGTGTTTTATTTTCCTTTTTCTTTCTTCCTTTTATGTGGAATGTGTATTTCTTGTGAGGTAAGACCCTCAGCACGTGAAAGGAACATCTTTTTTCTCTTCTAAATCAAAATTGCTGTTTGTCCTAAATCACTTTAATTTCTCCATGTTGTCACAACACTGTTTCTTTCCAGTCTGCTTTCTGGCCTATTAGCGCTGCCTTAGGTTTTATTTATAGCTATTGCTTGTAGTTGCAAGAAATCTTTCATTGTGGGCTTAATTTAGAATATGCTAATTGCTTTGCTGCCGCAAATTCTTCAAATACTTGATTTGTATGCAGTATCTGTGCTTAAAGAAAGACACATCGAAATATTATTAAAAATACCGTCCAAGCCAAAACCAACAAAAGCAGTCGAGTATGGAATTTATCCTATAACCTAAAATACTGCATAATAATCCATACTAGGCACATTTCGAAGGACATGCTGGCAATGCCATAGACACAATACTTGTAGTTCTTGCTTTTGGTGCCCTCATTTTACTGGCTTTCATTTAATTGTTCACACATAACATGTAATGTTTGTTAACCATTAAAAGAACTCAGAAGTTTCATGCACAAATTTAGCAAAAGGACCTAGTTTGTGATGGAGAGCAGCCTATAAGAATTAATTTAACATTTTCCCCATATTTTCGTAAGGCCTAACGGTATAAAACAGGCTTCGAAAGCAGTGAACTTCTGGGTTTTTTGGCCGTAGGTTTTTAGAAACAGCTCCTCCCCTTCGCTTTCCCTAAATGAATTTCTGGAGTTAATGGAGTGCCCACGATATTTGTGGTAGTGTAAAATCTAAAGCCACGTTGCGTCGGGTCCTGTAAGCACACGTTGCGGCAGGCAATCCCATCGCAAAAAGAAAATGTAAATCAGTTTACTGTCAGTATTATTTTATGTGTTTCTGTAAATAAAAACATGCAGCGGTCCTGCTGCGTAGTACGGGCAAATTTATTTTTGCTCATTTTAGTGGTGAATCATGGGCCTTGTGAGAGTTTTAATGGTAGTGTTGGCTGATGTCCATAATTAATAAGCTGCATTTGGAGGGCTGATACAGTGATGAAATTATAAACATTAACCTGGCTTCACTTTCCAGGTTTGTTTTTTTTTTTTTTTATTGTAAACAACACAATAAAGGACATTAGTTATTTCTGTACAGTTTCCGAGGTGGTGTTACATTTTCTGTACTCTAAACCAGAGCTAAACCAGCACTTAATGCAGACGTAGCCGGAGAATAAGCCAAAAATACGAAAATTAACTTCAAGTTTAAACGACATAGTCAATAACTCCCAATATCCTCCACTAGTGTAAGCAACCTTAGGCTTGCAAGGTCCAGTTGTTTCAGGGGGTTGTTTTTTTTGTTTGTTTTAAAGAGAAGGATGCCAGTAATGACGGGAGCGCTTTCTGATAGGAAGATTGGGTCATAAACAACAACAAAAGCAAAAAAAGCCAGGCTTGTTTCGTAATATATTATTCTTCAAGTCTTTGGCAGTGAGTCATGAAGCATTTACGCTTTAGTGAATAGTTTATTTGAATTTGGTAGGTCATCCAGCCTGTATTTCTGCCGTACGTGTTTTCAGGGTCAGAGCTGCAGCAGCGTGCTTGTTTGCACATTAGCCCTCCAAATTTAGTCATGGGGAATGATTTGGCCCCGTTCTTGGTGCCAGTTTTAAGCGGTGGAAGTTAAACCGTGTCACACGGCAAGTGAA
>VFFE01007084.1:833116-852570 GCA_008921705.1 Burhinus oedicnemus
AAGTTCAAAAAAAAAAAAAAAACAAAAAAAAAACCCAAAACAAACCAACATTTCAAGTGACAAAGAGGTTTTTTGATTTTTATACGTTTTCTTCATGCTCTTTTCTTTTTCTTGTGTATTGTGATGTTTGCGTTTGGCAGCTGATTCCTAAAACGTGTTTTGTTTTTGTTGTTTTTTTCATGCATGGACTTGAAAAGGGCCAGGAAATACCATCATTTACATATAACACATGTTCCTAGGTTTCCTGGAAAGAGTTAACTCTTCAACAAAAATTTCACTGTTTACAGCGTTGACTTAAAGAATTGACATTTCATTTACCTAGTCTTAACCCCTTGTGGTTGTTTCATGAGAAGGATTGAATCCGAGTGAAAAAATAACGCATGCAGACATTTCTCAAGCATGAAAGTGCCCATGGTGTGTATTGTGCTTGTACATCCCATTCCTTTACATCCCTCCCATCTGTCGAACATCGAGCTTTTATTCTCATAGTACTACTTTTTCAGCTCCCCCAGTTTAAAACTCATAGGTGACAAACAGCCTGTGTTTGAACACCAGTCTAATCTTTATCGCTGAAGCCCACTAAAGACCAGAAAACCCGGAGAAAATATTGGCGTGACTACATCTACTTGACTTGATTGCGTAATCCTAGCAATTAAGCAATTAAGATACTCAATGTCCCAAAAAGGTCCCAGCAGAGAAGCAAACCGCTTAATGTGGAAAGTTACTCCTAAATTTGTCTGAAAGACTGATCCTTGTAGTATGGCAACTGGAGTGGATGCTTCAATGTTAGAGGCGACATCTGCTGTGTGAGCTTGTGCATGGTGTTTCCAACTTGTGTTTGTGTGGGGGTGTCCTTTACTCATAAGTACTTTATCTAATATTTTAAGTGATAGAGCATGATACATCCCTGTAGAGTGAAACGTCCTAACACCGGCCAGTTCAGGAAAAGCATGGTGACTTGTTCCGTTTTGTTTGTGTGTGAATTAATTCATGTAGTTTTATTTATGGATGCACATACGTTTTGGTTTTTGAAGGTCCAAGTAATGCATTAACCGTTTTGAACATTCCTTCGGCTCAGCCTCGTGAGGACCCCGTAAATAAAGGGCACTGTGAAATTTACCTTTTGTTATTTAATTGTAAAATCCTTTTATTATCTAATTGTAAAATCCTTTCAAGAGTTAAATACAATGCCAGTCCTATCTTGGCTCTTTCAGGTAAAAATAGACCAGTTAATCCTTTTTGGCCATTGAGCTGTGAATTAAAAATTATATTGATTCTACTTTTCGAGAAAGATAAAAAAATCAAGTTTAAAAACTTTCCAGCTTTCTAAAACTTGTACCTATTAGATTTGACAGTGCCCTGTTGAATTTGCCCGTAATATTTCATGTTTCTGGTCATTCATGAAAGACTGAGATACAGAATCCTTGCCTTTTTAACCGTGCGGTGGCTTAAGTGTAAACTGTCTGATGGATGAGTCATTCCTCTACGTGACTGGCTGGTTGAAGAATACTACTATAAAGATACCTTAATTTGTCGAAGTCGTTAACATATATTTATCAATTCTCCGTCTCCTTCCCAAAAATTTTTTTATCACAAAAACAGTATAAAAATGACAGAATCTGATCCAGTATTCTTAAAATCACTGGGAGACTTTGTTTTAATATACATTGCGTAAGCCGTATGAGCAGAAAAACGCTTGGAAATTGCGGCATGCAGAAGTCTGCCTATTTAAAAGTTGGAAGGGAATGACTTATTTTGCACAGTTGGTTTAATCACTAAGCTTAAAATGGCAAGCTCTCCTACTTGGCTGAGGTAATTCGTATAACATTTCAGATGGACTGTGTACAGTTGGATGTTAAAGAAAAATAAAAAAACCCCAACTTTCCTTTTACATTCCTGTAAAGTAAAAGCATTAGACAGCAGGAAACGTATTTCTGTTCGCTACTGTAGCGAATGGCAATGTTTGACAGGGGTTTGGGGTGGAAACGTCTTAATCAGTGTGTGACCATTTGTTTGTGAATTCCATCCCGCCCCGCTTCAAGGCTTTGCATGGTATCTGTAACTAACCGGCCTTTTCAGAGGCACGCGAACACGGCTCGGCCTCTTTTGTACATTCCACTTGTCTTTGCTTCTTAACAGGAATCGACAGAGAGTTCCAATACGACCATCGAAGACGAGGATGTGAAAGGTATGATTTTAAGCCAGAAGCATTTGCAGAAGCAATAACATGAGTTACGTGAATGTATTTCATTAGGTCGTTAAACCCTGAAACTCCTAATGAATCTTAAGAGAGAATGCTAGTTTTCCTTGCTTGAAAGAAATTACCTTTGTGCCCTTCTGTCTCACTGCTGACGTGTTTCAGACTTACCTTTGACTTTTCATTTCCCAAAACACCATTTGCCGTGATGTTTTGGAATGAAGAATAGAAAGTTATTGCTTATTAACTAAGATACTAGTTCCAGTAGTAGTAGTAGTAGATTAAAAATATGTAAGTCAGTGCTTTGCAACTCTTACTTAGTTTATGTACTTCTAGCATGCATTTGTGTTTTGGGTTTGCTTTTTTTTTTTGTTTCGATGTCACCATTTTAATTTTTATTCTGTTCAGATGCCAGTGTCTTTTCACATTTCTCTTTTGTTCTGTCCACGCGCTTATTTTAATCTTCTTTTATTCTTTAAAAAACTAAAATCAATAATTTTTGTATAAAATTAGTTCTGTAACATCAGATATTGGTTTTAGTTCCATTTTTTCCCCTCTAAATATTACACTGTGATGTTACTCATACTTAGTTTAATAACATTGTGTTTTAAAACAAAGGGTTTTTTTTAAAAAGAGTGTTAGATTTGTGTAGCATTGGTTCACAGAAAAGATTGTTTTTCAGCCTCAAAGAAAAATGTTATATGTACAGGTGAAACACAAGCCAGAGATGATAGTAAAGATAAAATGTGGAAATGGAGAAGAAAAGCCAATTCTTAGTGAACCAATGTAATACGAGGTTTGCTTCACGTTGGAAGTAGTACAATGCCTAAGTCACTGTTAAAAACGTGTATTAGCAAAGTTGTGCCCTAAAATACCGACTTGAATCTGCCCAAGAGCTTCATTGGCCCCTGAAGAGCACGGGAACGTTCTAGAATTTAGAAGAGATTCCGACATAAAGTGGTTAGAATTGTGTCAAAAAACACCCAGCGCTGCGTTTCTGACTGGTGGAGCAGGCGCTACGCACGTTTGGTAAAAATACCCCTACCGCCAGGGTCGTGAATTGACAAAATCGGTCCTGTTTTACCCGAAACTGGGACGTTAAGCGTGAAAGCACGGGCTGCTGGCAGCAGCTGTGCGAGGAGCGCGGTGTCGGAAGCGCGGATCTATGTCACCCTGCGGACGGGGCGTTCCCGTCACGGCAGCCTGGCACGGGCTGTGGCGGAGCCCGGCATCCCGCTTTCGGGAAGGCTGAGGAACTCGGCCGGCGTACCGGCTAATATCTGCAACCTGCAGTGATTTTCTCTATTTTCGCAGAGTTGGTGTTCCCGTGGCGGAGAAGAAGATCTTTTTTTTTTTTTCCCTATCCGCTGCTGGTAGCGACGCGGCTGTAAATCGTGACTTGGAGCTGCACTTAGCTCTAATGAAGTCGCTGCTGTTGGCGCTTTGTTCTCCAAAATTTCGGTGAATTGTTTCACCTCCGCTTGAGCAAAGCCTTGGCTGCGTTACCAGCCAGCACCCACTGGCTTTAAGTAACGACCCAGTGACGGGGGCTTGAGGTAACGCGGAGTAATGGCTTGGAGAACAATCACAGGTATCTGCGGCTGATGCAGAGAAAAATAACAGTGTAATTCACCTTTATTCGTAACGCTTTGTATTTCCTCCTTCAAACCATTCTCTGTGGTTTAGCGACTAACCTGACTAAATGAATAATTTAATTATAGGGCCTCTGCGTGATGATAGCACATGATGGTGTAACGGTAGGGGTTTTAGAAAACTCTCTCTCAAGCTTAGCGCGCAGAATTGTATCTCAGGAACACAATTATAGGAAAAACAACAATGAAAGCGTTTTGTCCGATTCTTTTATAGGATTCTGTAGTACCACAGTTAGGAGCAGATTGGACGGCCACGATGTACTTTTTATTCCCGAAGCAGAAAAGAGGATCCTGCAGCAATCACGGGTCTGAGAGACGCGATTGCTGGCTGTGCCCTTCTCTTCCCTTTCACAGCCGTAAAATGTTTTGCAGGGGAAATTTTCTGCGATTCGTAGGTTCCTGACCCATTTGCTACGTCACAGGGATGCCTGGGACGTGAGGTGGGTGAGCCAGGCTGAGGCTGTATTCCGGAGAGAGCGTGGCGTTGCCTGTTTTCTGGAGACTGCAGAAGGAGGAGCTGAGGGACGGTAGTGGCGCTTTGCAGAAGAGGCGGCAGAGCAGCGCGGGGTCGCTCTTCACCTCCTTTGCTGGGAAGGTGGGATGCTTCCTCCCCACCCAGAATGGCGGTGTGGACTTCTGACATCTGGGATAATCAGGGTAGAACCTGTTCCAGCATCAGGTCCGTGCCCTCTTCACCAGGCACCACGGGCACAGCTTATTCCGGTGTATAAGGATATTTCATTCTCTGTTTATTTAAAAAACAAACACAATCTCCCTGTCATTAACTGCTTGCAAGCTTGCTTGGGTTGTTTTTTTTTTTGCTTTTTAGTATTCCGCTCACATTTCCAGTCTTTCCACCGGAGGCTGCTTTGGGGATTGTTTTATTATAAATTAAAGCTAACAGTTCGCCCAGGGTGTAATTTCTAGAATGATTCAGGGAATAGGCAGCCCTGCGACCCTGACAGCTAAGGTAAGCTCAAGCTTCATGCTGTAGCGAGGCACTTGGGGAAGGTGTTTTCTCCCCTTCACCAAACTTGACTTCTGGATGTAGATTTTTCCAGGACAACAGTGAGAAAACTGTTTTCTTGTCAGGAGCAGCTTCTGGCTGCAGCTGGAGATAAGATGCTGATAGGGACGAGTGGGTTTCAGAGGAAGCAGAGAGAATTCTCGCCGATTACTGACTGTCTCGGTCCTTACGCGTATGCTCAAGAGGATGCTTGTCACCGAATTTGAGATCTAGGAGGAGTGTTCCCCACCTTAGGTCATCAAGGACCTTAAAAACCATTTTGCTTTTCTTCGTGGCATGGAGTACAACATGGGAAGAGGCTCTCTCCTTCCTGCGAAGGAGAAGGGAAATGGCGATGCCACTCTGTAACTGAAAAGTAATATTAGCATACGTTTTATAGTATTGCACTACAGAATCACAGAATGGTTTGGGTTGGAAGGGACCTTAAAGCCCATCCAGTTCCAACCCCCCTGCCATGGGCAGGGACACCTCCCACTAAAACCATGCCTAGATTGCACAAGGTTCCTTCCTTTGTACAGACCACCAGCTCGCACATACGTAAAACATTCCGCTCTGCATCGAGTGGCTTTCTTGTTTTCTATTGACTTGGCTCTTTAAAGTTGTGTTAAAGTTGCGTGGATCGTGTGAGTCTGTGTGGGATACACAATATCTCCAGCACAGTTGTGGTTTTGTGTGCCTTGTTGGGAGCCTGTGCGCATATGCATGTCTGTACAAAGTATTGCACATGTTATGATTCATTAAGAAAGGTAGCAATAGAGGAAAAAAAAAAAGAAAAAAGGTCTTAAGTCAGCTATCACACGTGTTTTTAGGAAGAGATTGTTACCTCATATCTGTCAGGGAGTGCTTAAAGTGTTCTCCCATCATGTCAGGGTCTCACGCTATTTTCACTTTTCAAGGCAGGTATTTTAACTTGAAGACAGTAAAATCAGGCTTACTTTTCATTTGTTATTTACTGAACGTCTTAGTGTCTGCAACTTTGTCTTGCTTATGTGTGCACTTACCTCTTTTAGGACTGAACGTATTTCTTATACTAGGAACAGCGCTTGGCGAACAACAGTGAGCTTTAATAATTCAAGGAATAAGCTAATTCTAGAATTTGAGTCTGAAACGACTTGAAGCTGTACTTCAGGCTCCTCGCTGACATAAATTTCTGACATTAGCCATTGATCGCGGGCTTATCTGCATGACAGTCATCCCTCCTAAACATAAGGAGAGGAGTGGACAGAAAGAACATATGGAAAACTGGACCATAGGCAATGCCTTCTTCCGGGATTGCTTGTGGGATTTCTCCTCCCTGTAGTCATGAGACTGGAACTCTGGGGCAGCATCTCTTGGATATGAGATGGATACGGTTTTTTTCAGTAATGCCGTAGAATACCATCGTTATATTTGCCTACAATGCACACAGACCTTTATAAAGCTGAGTTGTTAAATTTATCATGGTCAGGAAATCTAGATTTCTCATGGTATTTTTTTGTCCCCGGAAATGGATTGATGAAAGCACTAGTAAGAATGATGATTCCCAACGGGAAAAATTGCTGCATTGTAGGGCACTTACAGATTAGGTAAATTCTGGCGAATCTGTGCTACTTAATACATCTGTAAGTTACATTGCTTCGAAACACTAACAATGCAAGAGGCATGAATTTTCATGTATTTTGCTAATTTATTTCATTTTATACCTGTTGGTTTAATTTTATTTAACAGTAGAGCGAAACTAATTTAAACTAATCTGTTTGGAAAGTACTTTTCCTGAAGAAAAACCTTCAAATTTCTAAGAACATTTTTTAAAAACCTCTTTCAAAACCCTGTATATCTCAGTCCTGGATAGAGGGATAAATCTGCGCTGGCATCTGAACAGAGTCTTTTATGGCTACGACCTTTACAACTGTTCTTTGGCACCCACACTGCCTCCCAAAAGTACGTCATTAACATTGTTTGTCTGCTCAAAGATTTTATAAGTTCTTGTTGCTTGTAATTAAATTATCGTTATTTTTCTTTTGGCTTTCTCTCCCTAACCCCCCCCCCTCCAACCCCCTTCACATCTACTTGACCCTCGTACAGCTCTCACAAAGGAGGGTGACATGGAGAGGTTATGTTCCACCCACCACTCCTCCTCTTCCATTGCTTCTTCATCCCACTGGTCACCACCCTTGCCGTGCCCCAGCGGCCGCTCCTGCTGCCGGTGCCTGCTGCGGAGTCTGATCACACTCTACCTCTTCATCTTTGTTTGTTCATATGTTGTGTTTCTTTCCATCAATTCAGCGGGCAAGTCCACGAAAAATGCAAACTCAGAGAGTCATTCGCTTGAGTCTGAGCTCTCCCACTCCACTCCTTCCTCTGTGCTGTGTAAGTTGAGAGACTCATCTGTTCAGATGATCTCTTTTGTCTCTCCTCCTCTTCCCTCCCCGCCACCTGGCAGTAGCACAAAGAAGGTCAGTTCTGTGACCTGTCTGGGCTAGGAATGACCTTTTTCTTAGGGTTTACAAAAGTACAGAGTATATATTTTCTTATATTTATTTCTTGGCCACGTTTTATTAATTGTGAAAATCCTATCACGAGCTGTGACAGCAGTGTAAACCGGCATGTATTTCAGAAAGTTGTATCTTGCAGAGGTAATCTTTGCAGTAGTTTTCTACTAGGTTTCGCTCTCACCACTGGCTGGGATCCTGGATAGGGTCTCCAGATTAATTACCCATTACGTTTGTGTATGTCATCAAGTTAACTCTCTTTAGCATCACCACGGATAAACCAACCTGAAAGCTGCTGTGACAGCTGTTAGCTTGCAGCAGTGGTTCACGACAACTGAAAAGGCTTCATGCATTGCTTGGGAGGAGATCTGTGATGATTAGTGACCAATTAACTGTAAAGGAAATCTTTAGGGTGAGGAGGCTGCATTTGAGCAGTTAAAATACGAGAGGAAGAAGGCAGCGCGTTAACTGGTAGAACGCACAAGGCCTGGGTAGATGCGTTTCTTGTTTATAAATTAACTTTAGAAATTCTTTAGGGTGGAGGGACCTTGTGAGTTGGAACGGGGAATGACTTCCGAGGACCGTAGGTTCTGCTTGCGGCATTCTGATGCTGCGTCCCGTGCGTGTTAGGGCAGTGGCACTGGTGCTAAGAACGGGCCTTCGCACTGGTCAAGGCGAGATCCAGATGGGCCCTTGGAAACACGGGCTGGGTGTAATTGGCCAGAACCTTATTTTAAATTTGAGTGGAATTTTTGGTAGGCGCAACTAATGCAAGTGAGAGGAGATTCGGTCCCCGAGATGATGGGCTGCCTCCGGTCACGACGGTTGACAGGTGATGTTGAAAGAGTGGCTTCGTTCCGAGGGAGGAGCAGGATAGTCTTTATCAATATACAGATGACTATATATCAGACTAAAACTACAAATACTGACAGCACAAACCGCACAGAACCTTAAAGAAGAGAGGAATTCATAGGAGAGACAGGAACCTGTTTAACAGTCAAAGCTAACACACCAGTAACGCGTGCCATACAGCTTTTATTCCAGTATAAATCCCCAGAAAATCTATTATGTACCCAGCGTTTTCAGATGTGAATGCTAGCAGCCTCACATTTCCTGCTTCATTGGGTAGTTAATAGTGCCAGGAGCACTGTTAATGTTTAAACATAAACGTTCATTACTAATTTTGTTACCAAATTTAAGAACAGAGGCACCTCAGGTAACACCACTGTCCTTGAAAAAAGTAGGTTATTTCAGTTTCCCTGAAAGAGTGCGGTGCAGAAATGACATGGCATGTATATACAGTGAAATTTTAAGAAAGGGAACAATCTTAGATTTATTCTGTTCATTCTCTGACTTCAGAAAACAAGCACGCTCCTTTGCCACTTTGTTCCACAAAATAAATTTTGCAAAACTCCTATAAAAAAGGGCAGGTAGGATTCAGTTTAAGGAATGCAACAACAATCGAATTAAACAACCATCTGCTGTGAGGCAGGCAAAATATTAGGTGAAACTGTTCTGGTAAAGCCACTTGGCGGAGACGTGATGGTACTACTACACATGGCAGTTAGCCTACCAACTCAGGTTTGTTTAAACGATTTACGGATTAGAAAGCTAGAATTTGCCAAAACACCAGCAGGCAAAACAGCAGAAGTTAACCCAGCATCTGGATGTGTACCAGACTTGCTTGCATTTTTTCATTCCGATGCTTCAAAATAACGGGAATAATTAAATATCCCCAACAATGGGAATATTTAATTTCATTAAATAACTCAGTTTAGTCACCAAAGAAACTGTAATGTCCCCGTGACCTCCCCTGTCCTCAGTTTTAAAAATGTGCAATTCTGGTGTAATGCAATTTTAGGAATGGCCGCGATACGTTGTGTTTTCCGTAGCTGTACGTTTAATAGGAATCAGCAGTCCCGCGGCCTGAGAAAATTCAGAAAACCAGAAGTAGGTATTGTCTCCCAAGAACAGGATTAATTCAAGTACAAGTCGAAAGAACTTCAGTGCTGAAAGAAGACGTTAGGAACATGATATTAGGGTGAAAACTGCCGGTGCGGCTAACGGAAGATGTGTTTGTGCTGGCATCGTTTTGAAGCGGAGTTTTGTTGGGATAGCTCTGACGATGTGTTTCGGGATACTGATGGAGATTATGGAGGTCTCTGCAGCATTACTATAAAGAAGCTATTGGAGCTGCCTACGTTGGGCAGACTTACGTTCTCCAGAAAAAAGAAAACTGCTACAAACAGCTATAGGAATGAATAATTTTCACTAGCAGTGAGCAATATTAAAACAATCAGCGGAAGTTAATACTGCTGAGACTTTTTTTGGTAAACTGTGGAGTTACTGGGCTTGCCAGAGACGATGGTACAGGCTCAGGGGGTTCTGATTTTGAAATTGCATCACAGGAGAATTCAAGTCAGTGTTTTGGAAGAGCAGATTTGAGAATTTAGAAGAAAAAAAATCGTACCGTGAAGTCAGACTACAAAGTGGAGGATGGGAGGCGGTGCTCAGCGGCACGTGCCGTTTCTTTATGTCAAAAGCGTCTGGGAAATGAGGAGGGCTCCAGAGATGAGCTGGATGAAAACCCGTACCTGACAGCACAGTGGTAAGCAGGTGGGAACCAAATTAGTCTCCAGCGTTAGCTCTGTGTGGTGTGGAACTGAATTCACTCTCTGTTTGTTGTTAAGGAGCAATTACTGTAATTATCGGTATACGTTATAATTATAAACAAGAAAAATACCGATTTCTTAGCTGGTAAACTTGATAGGTTTTAATCTGCTGTCAGAGACATGGGAAAAAGATGATGGAAATGTGGCGTGTTGAGAAAAGACAAGTTGAGGAAGGAGTATCATATAGTTGAAGTAGGTCCTGGAGAATAAAACATCTCCATTCCAGTGCTTGAGGTATTGAGGAATATATTTTTAAAGGTAATGCAGTTTTCCTGTAAGTAAAACAGACAAATGCCACGTTTCTTAGAATTATTCTTTGAGGATGAGGATGATGATGTTGATTATTATCATCATCATCATCTCAACACATCTCACTGCTTTTTAAAGCTTATTTAAAAGGCAAGAGATGTAGAATTGAGGGTTATTATTGATTTTCCGTTGTCGAACAGTAGTGGACAACAAGAAGATTTCTCTGAATTGTTAGTGATTAGGCAGGAGCACAGTTTAAATAAAAATGTGCACGGTGGCAAAGCTCGTTAATGTCTCAGTTATCAAGACTTTGAACATCATTTCTTGAGACAGCAGCCAGATTCCGTGATTAATGTAACACACTGAGAAACTGTGGTGCAGTATCTTGTAAGTGCAGTGACCACGAGAGAGCTTTGTTCTGAGGCTGCGGCGATTTGTCATTAAAAAATAAACATTTGCCGACATTTGCCACAGAATATAAATATTAGTATATTTGTATGGTAGCTCCAAGGACAGAGCATCTTTAGAAATAATTAATTTCATATAAATAAAAGGAAACTACGTGGGGCATGTGACACGTTGCTTAACATCACGTTGTGATAAAGGTTTAAATAGCAGATGCATTAATTTTGTTTGATCTTTTTTTGTCCATATAGGGTGGAAAAGTGCTGGGATAATTCTTCAGATATTTGTCTACATATCTAACGACTTAAATTCTTTTCATTAGGCAAGTAGTACGCTCACAGGTTTTTTCAGCAAGGTGAAAGACGGTCGATAGCCTAGAAAAAATTCTGCGAACCGTCCACCCATATCATAATTTGCTGCATCGGAGTGGATCTTTGGAATGGGCAGGCGCTAGGAAAGAGATGTTACATGCAAGATGACAACTCAGATGTCTTAGTTCATATCGAAGTTTAAGGTTAAACGGCGGGGTGAGAGAGGAGCTCTGATCTTCCGTACGCTAAATTTTGATGCACTTCTTGGAATGAGAAGTCGCCTGGAGCATGCCTTGTCATCTGAGGGTCTAGGCATTTTTTTATGTAGGTCTGAGATGCAGTCAGTCGTTTATTCATGCAGCACCTTTTGTTTTCTTCACAGAAATTACAGAATATCGGTGGAAGAAATTGTAAGAGGAATTGTCAGCAGAGAATTTTTCAAATATTGGTGTGAAGAGAATGGTTTTGAAAACCGTTTGGTGACGTGTGCTGTATTCCTCTGCTTCTAGGGTAGCAGCCCACGCCGCAAAGTTGAGCGACGTCTGGTACATCCACACGGCCAGAGTTCGTTACACAGCACGGGATGGAATTTCTAGTCTCTTCCTCTTTCTTTTCAAACTTCGGTTGTTTTCAGAGTACAGAAATACCGTCAGTGGCTGTTACGCCTTCCGTCTAATTGCTATTTGTTGGGACGATGATGAGATTAGAAATGAAGCAAGGTGTGTGTCCCCGCACTGTGCCATTCAATTTTCGCAGCCCGGTGTCACCGTGGTAAGGACGGCGCTCTTTTACAATGATACCACGATGGGTCGCATTTGTCTCCCCAGATTCAGACATCCTCCACAACGTAGATCTCTCTGTTTGAGCTCGTTGTCTAGACTCCCTTTAGTCAGCGCAGATAGGTCAGATGAGTCACACTCGTCTTAAATATCTATTTCAGGAGATGATGACTCGTGCCCTGAAAGTGGTTATTTCTCTCCGTTGACGGCGAGGGAGGGGAGTTGAGAGAACAAACTCACTTGTCCGGACTTACACCTCTCCAAAACGTTGTGAGATTAATCCAGGCTGATGCGTACCAAGACATGTAGTTAAGGGTACTGAGTTGAAGAGTTTTTAAGGTGTGATTTTTTTTTTTTTTTTCCTTCCTGGGGAAGCCACATGTGAGCAACTAAGAAGCAGAATCATTTTAATCATCTTGGAGTTCACGTGCTAATCTGTAAGCGGGCTACCTCATTCTTCTGGAAAGGTGCTTTACTGCTTAGCAGGGATTTCATCGCTATCTGTTTCAAAGCAAACAGGGGTCGGGGTATGCCGTTCCCTGATTTGGGTATTATTTGAAAGATAAAGATGATTTGTCTTTGCTATGGATTTCACAGGCCCTGTGGCGAGGGCTGTCTGCACTGCGCTTGTTTGAGAAGCTATTTTCTGAAAGACCAGCAATATTGGTTTTATACTTCGCTAGTATGGTGACTGTTCCTAGGGTTATTTTGTGTTAAAAGAAGTATGTCAAAGAACGATAAAAAAAAGTGTATTCCTACTTCTGTAACATCAGTGGGGGTAATTAATAACCATTCCAGTATAGTAATTACACAGTCAATCATCGAGAGTATTGATAACAGTAGAAAGATACGCCAGTATCTGAATGAAGCATAAGGTGTTTTAAATTTTTATTTTCGGCAGAAAAGTATGGGTGTCAGTTTTGAAAAAATTCACGGGTAATACGGTGGTCAGTCAGGTACCAAGGATTCTTTTTTCTGTTTCCCAAAACGTGAAGTTTCTGGCACGTGTACTTCTGAAGACTTCATTTTCACATATCTGCAGCTCATTTTTATTCTACACCTTCTCTCTGCAATTCAGATGCCAAAATACCGGTCGTTTTTGTGTGATTCTTGTAGATTTGAGTTAGCGAATGTTGCTTGGGGCTGCAGGAAGGGAAGAAAAGCCCCATAGTTCCCTCCTAGAAAAACAGGTTTTGCTGCTGTTCTGTACTTTTTTTTTTTTCCTGTGATACTTGATTTCACCAGCTGTGAGACTGCACCTCGTAGGTTAAAGGCACTTACAGCGTTAGCTGCTTTTTGAATAAATGGTGTCCTTAGATATTAGTGTTAAAGGTGTTCTTTAATTATGAAAGATTATCCCCACCCTGTAGCTGAGTAGGGAAAAAAAGGTAGTGAAATATAGCTGGGGGTTAATAACTCATTTAAAGTTAACATACGTACTACGGCAGCGCTGCAGAAATCATTTCAGCCAGGAAAATGTTCTGGTTGGTTCTTTTCTTCTTATTTGGTCTTTTTATAGCTCTTTTTCATAATATTTTTGCTTGAACTGCCTTTGTATTAGTCATATACCTTCTCACTTGCCCAAGCAGGGGTCATATTTTTTTTGAACTTCTGCTATCTTCTTACCTTAACTCACTGTCCCTACAGGGTAAAGGTTATATTTAGAGAGTAGGTCCGTGGTCTTTTCTTTAATGGATTTGCTTCACCTGTATTCTGAGCAAAGAATGTAAAAGCTATCAGTTTTTCCACCCGAGTTTGCCATTTTATCATAGCTTTCTACTCTACTATCTGCAGTCTCTTTTTCATTATTAGTTTTTCAAGAAAATGGCTCGGCACCTTTGACTTCTTTCGACAATGTTCTGCCCTCACTCCTCGGTTGTTTTAAAAACACCAAATGTATTTTTACCGAGTACTCCTTTGCTTACAGAGGTTATAAAATTTTATGCCGTAGAAAGCCATTGCCATATTCTAGGACAGTATAGATGGGTCAGGCTTTATTTTTTCCATTGGCTCTTACCCACACCCCTTAGAAAAAGCAGCTGAACCAGTTTTACCAGAATCCCATTACAATTTTTTACTTTTTCTCCTGTATCTTATCTTTGTCATTTATCAGACAAACTCTTAATATGCCATAAGATTAGATACAGTCCTTACGCTCTGAGCACGTGATGATATTTTAAAGGGAGAGGGTAAGACAGCCGTAATACACGCAGCTCATAAAGCCGAAGAAACGGCGCATTTTGGTTCAGTCCGATGGTCTCATCGCACTGTGAGGGAGCACAGGGATCTCTGGCCGGCTTTAACCAAAGCTGAAGTATGTTATTGAGGAAGTTCTTACTGCACATCAAATAAAAAATCTAATAGCATGAAATTGCCGCTGTACGTCAAACGGCATAATTCTCCTAGAATTCAATACAAGCAAGGTTTACTGTTGGATCAAAAGAAAAAAAAAATCAAATTAAAATGGTGATTGTAAGTGACAGTTATCTGGCAGATGGGAACTGGCCACATGCCTCTTCCCTGCTGCTGCCTCGTGTGTTCGCTTGTTGTCCTCCTGTAGTTCGTAATGGGTATTTAGATGGGAAAAGATACTGGAGATTTGGAAGAGCGTATGTTACGTGGAGCCCATCAAATTTATAATGAAAATTTGGTCATTTTCTTACCACTTTAATAAGTGCCAATTACTTCTGTCAGGTGTTGTCTGCAGTAGCAAGACCTTGTTCTACCAATATCAGTTCCTCTTCAGTGCCCTCCCTATTTCTTCCCTCGCGCTAAGGAAAAGCGCAAGTATTTGACTTGATTCACGTGGCCACCAAGTCATGGCTGCATTTTCCTTCCCGGTCTCCTTCCCATTTTCTGCTAGCTGTATTCCAGTTCCCTATCTCCTTTCTCTTCCTTCCTCCCGGGCTAAACCTCTGCTTCCTAGACAATGTATTTAGAGGCTGAAATGCTTTTGTACTCTGTATTTGTACAAATGTCTTTGTACTCTGTCTCCCTGCACCCACACGCGTACCTACACAGAAAGTATAAAATGCTAGGATAAAAAAGATCCCCAAAAACAATCGGTAGGAGATTTGTGTAAAATCACGGTGGCTACTAAGATTTTTAATTATTCTTTGATATCTGACGTTACTGAGTATGTCACCCTACCGTGTTCTGCACCATATTTCTCTTGTAACATTCCCTCTTACTCTCAAACGAGTAAGGGCTGAGGACAAGGCAGAGAGTTTTGCCCGCAGGATAAATAATTTCTGGAACTCCAGCTTCTAAATTACGCTCCGTCTCTGTCTTTGGCTCTTAGTCACTTTCTGCCAATGACATTGCGCATCAGATCACTAAATAGGAAGAAATCTAATTTTCTAATATGTGTGTCATTACTTGTGGGTTGCTGAGAGGGAAGAGTAGCGTAGTTGCTTTCATACATGGTTTCATGCGTGCTTGTAATTTTGTAGAAAAATTGGTAAATGAGTTAGAAGGCGGATGATTTGGCAGCACCTTTCTGTTCCTGACAGTCCTCATCATGAACTGCGAAGTCTTTCCACGCATACTGGAAGAACTGACGGTAGTGCTGGAGTTGGCCGGTGATTGATTTGAGCCAGTGATACTGCCATAATCTCCTTTACTTACTTTGGTGGCCTGTAGAGCGTCCTGATTTCACTGAAAGAGTTATCCAACATTGGAAGAGGCTGCCCAGGGAGGTGGTGGAGTCACCATCCCTGGATGTGTTTAAAAGTCATGTAGATGTGGTGCTTGGAGACATGGTTTAGTGGCAGCCCTGGTAGAGTAGGGTCAATGGTTGGACTGGATGATCTTAAAGGTCTTTTCCAACCTAAACGATTCTATGATTCTATGATTCTATGGATGTGGTTCATACTCCATGGACAGGTCAGCAGGCATAGCTCTACCAGGCATTAGTGCTGCCCAGAGAAACTTTGCTGGAACCACATTCTGTGATATTAGGTGGCTCGTATCAGAAAGCTTCATGAAAACATATGTTCCACTGCAATATCATTTTGGAAGAAAAAAACAGGAAAAAGAACAATTTGGCAATACAGTGCGATTTCTCCCTTCTGGGGTTGATGTTGAATTACATCTTGCAATGTAGTACGACATCAAAGGTATGATTGAAGTGCAACATTCTGATTGACCCAAACCAAGTCTTTTAAATGCCTGTTAGCAAAAATTGCCGTTCTCATTCAGATTGAAACCAAGTCTCAAATTCTCAAAGATCCGCAGAGAGAAACTTCTGTCATTGACATTCCTGTAATTCCATACTATAGAGGGCACGAAGAGATGCCAGTGAGATAGGTTACCATCCAAATAAATGGAGCTATTGCATGCCATTCATGGAAAACAAAACAAAACACCTTAATAAGTCTCTGGGCTTGCATCACACAATGTTGTGTAGCAGAATATATTCTGATACTCACTGGTGTTTGCTGTTCCCCGTCAGACTGTGTATAACATGTCAGGTGACTGTGGGACTTGTGGTAAAACTCAGGAAAGAAATGCCTGATGTTGGCGAAAAACGGAATATTGCCAATTGTCTCTAGCCAAGTGAAAGTAAAATCACCTCTCTAGGTGGTTTTATATCTCTTGCGTGTGGAAACTACAGTACCTCTGTAGACATTTTCATTGCTTACGTTGTTATCCAATAACACGATCTCATGATTATGTAGCAGCTCATCAAAGATTTTTGCCTCATTTTCCACTGTCTGATTTAATAGTCTGTAATTTCCTAGTCTCTGATTGGAATGTGTTACCAGGTTATTTAATCAAACCCTTTAGTTTAGTGATATGTATATGAGATGCTGCATGCAAAACTTGTGATTTCCTCACCGCGTGAAGTCTGCATATTCTGCGTTTCTTTTTGCCAGCTTTTTCTAACACTGCACCATTATTATTTCTTACTCGAGCATCCTACCACTTGGTTGCTGCTGACAATGCCATACAATGTCCACAGTTTGGTCTATGTTGTTTAAACATATGACAATGGAGCCACTGCTGCTCTGCGGTCAAAACATCTCTTCATTAACATTCTTTGCCTGTTTTGTGAAAATATTGTGAAAAAATAAGGCAATTCACACTTGAAATATTCTTACCCATCGTGCTATCTAGTAGTCAAGAGCTACTCACAGAAAGCCTTGCTAGCCCTTTATATCATCGCTTCTTTCCTTGTTGGTTTCTTTTTGGTGCTTTTTATCTGAATATATTAGGCGTGCACTTACTAAAAGAGATGGTGGAGCATAAAACACCACGATGCCAGTTCTTGGCAGTACAGCGTCGGAGACTTACATTCTGCCTGTGCTCCCTAACAGTTTGTTTTTGAAGAAGAACGTGAGCTCTCTCAAGACTTTGGTTTCAACATTCCAAGCGTATTTGCGTGTGTGTTAATAGTCTAGTCCACGTGTAGGAGGGTGCAGGATAATTCCAACTACTGCTTGCACCAGAGAGCTACTACAGCCTGGTTGCTTGCATTTCTTTTTGTTTCAAGCTTGGTCTTCCAGATTGATTTTCTGAGGTTTAATAAGGAGTCGAATGTAAGTTAAATTCTTGCAAATGTACCGGTAAAATCTGTCTCCCTTACCCGTTTAGCATTAAACTCACAAAAATCTCTATTTGAGAGCAGTGCCATTCTGGTTGAACTTTGTCGGTATAAGGTCGAACTTTACCAAATGATGAATATACAGTGCAAAAATGTAAACCTCAAAAAACACATTTTTAGAAGTCAGTTTTCAAGGCAAAGTCAGATTTTCCATCTTGGTAAAGGCTCAAACCTTGCCCTCCTAGAGTAACCGGTGTTAGTATTAACCGTAGCACTGTGCAGGAATTTGTTTACTCTGCAGTGATTTGGGGTAGCTCCTACCAACATGAACAAATACCGAACTGTGAGCTTATTTCTTGACTGATAGATAAAGGAAAAACTGTTTCACATACTTTTGCCTTTGAGGCGTATGCAAACACTGCTTGAGTTTGAATATTCTCAGTAGAAATATATATTTTGCTTGGCTTTAGGGTATTACTCTGTTACTATTTAGCATTTATTATTAGCTGGTAGATGTCCTGTAATATCGCCGAATGATCTAATTGAGTTTTGTTGTAATATAGACACATTAAGTATTTTAGAAGCAAAGGATGGGCACGGTCGCAGAAGTCAGCACTGAAAGACGCTGATTTGTGATGAGAGCTGTGTGGATGTGTATGCATTATATGTAATTCGCCAGCTTTGCACCAGGCGATCTTGATTATAGGCTTAAGGCTAAATTCCTCTTTACTTAAATGTACACATTTGGCCAAAGCGAACCCCAAGCGTTACAAAGACTCCTGAAAATCAGCAACAGACACTTAAAAGGTAAAGGGCCCCGTGTGTGTACGAAACATCAGAGCATCGCTTGTAAAACAACGATCTGTTTCCTTTAATTTGAAGTTAAGAGTTGGGGTTTGGGTTTGGTTTGGTTTTTGCTTTTTAAACAGCAGGTCCTTCAGTGAAGGGAAGAAGATTAGAAGCGTGATAGGGAGGTGGATTGATCCTGTCACGTGTTTAATTTCCTCATGAATACAGGAGCACGCTGAAGCCAAGAGAGCGTAAGGCGGCCATGTAACGTCACGTCCTTTGGTGGTAGAAAAGGAGGAGAAGCGGCCGTTGCGCCAGCTGGGGAGTGACAGAATGCTTTTGTCGCGGCTGGGCTTCTGACGGCCGTTCAGCCGTCGCCTTCACTTCGCCTTCCATGTTAAGGCTTGTGTTTGTGTCTCCCTCTAGCTCGTAAGCAGGAGATTATCAAGGTTACCGAGCAGTTGATTGAAGCGATAAACAACGGGGACTTCGAAGCTTACACGTAAGTTTTCTCATTTCGGCGGGAGTGAGGAGAGTTGATGTATTTGACACTGTATATGTAAATACGCGTCTTTACATATGAGCGCGTGTGTTTGTATTTATGTATTGTTGAAGTTCATTCTCTGGAGGTGCCCCCAGGAAACACCAGACACGTTCATTCATTCAGCCGGCTTTACACCAGCACGGTTGCCAATTTCAGAGGAGCTCCTGGTGTAAATCCCATGTACTACTCTGCCGAGACGGGATCGTAATCCTGACGCAAAATGCGCAGTGGTCTGTCTTGGTGTACCAAGGTCAAGTCATGTCTGTGATTTAGAATCCAGAAAACACAGCAGAAGCCTGTTTTACCAGAAATTTCTTATTCTATGTAGAGATCGATATTAGCTAGAATCCCCTTTGTCCTTCAGAGCATGAAAGACCATGTGGAATTTAGGTTCCACCAACCTCTACTGAGCACTGTGCTGGGGGAAAGCGGACCGATTTCTCTCTCAGCTTCTCTGCAAAGCTACAGTTTCATTGCTGCTTCTCTTCTTTTCCTACCTCAAAAAAAAAAACCAAAAACTATTTTAAAAAGTAGAGGAAAGCCCATTTCAGTGTTTCTTTCGGTCTCCTGTGTTGCCCTGGGTGGATTCTATCCTGTTGCAGCACAAGCCTCACGGTTCAACAGTGACACTGCTCCTCCTGTTTGAAGACTTGCCAGCACTAAACTTTAGTTTGGTATGATCACAATAACCTTTGTTGTACAACTCTCAGGTGGAAACTGATTCCAAATTCTTATCTAATCTTTTTCAGTTAAAAAAAAAAAAAAAAGGAAAAAAATTAAATCTTTCTTAAATAATAATTTAAGACAAAAAAA
>VFFE01007084.1:852590-868098 GCA_008921705.1 Burhinus oedicnemus
CTCCATTACTTCTCCCCATTTAAGTTCCGTTCTTTTCTGGTGTGATGGGCACAGGTAAGTAACATGTCCGATGGGAATAAAGGAAACATTTTAAAAGTGATCTCTCCAAAGTTGTGTTACAGAACTGCATGTGTTCATTACAGAATTTCCTCTTTTCCACAGAAAAATTTGTGATCCAGGCCTTACATCTTTTGAACCTGAAGCTTTGGGTAATCTAGTAGAAGGGATGGACTTTCACCGGTTTTACTTTGAAAATGGTAAACATTCCTTTTCTATCTCTGTGAATCTTCGTCTGTTCCTTGTGATTATGTGTCTCCATTCTAATTAGCATTTTTGTTAGTGAGTTACTTCATTTGGGCAGGGGAAGGGAGTATTATTTTTTTCTGGAGTTCTGCTATATGTGTTTTTCTGCCTGTTTCTGCTGCACGCATTGACGCATCATAGGGCACCTCGGATGGCCGAGGAAAGTTTCAGGTATTTGGAAAGAGAAAGTCCAGATGTATAAAAGAAAACAAACAAACCATAGATAAGTAATTGTCATCCTTTTTTGTTGGTGGGGGTTTTTTTTCCATTGGGGAAAAGAGAAAATCACACCATGGGTATACTTAGAAGAAAGGTCACTAAATTGTGTGATTACAGTGATTGCGACTAACAGTCAGCACTTCCAGTGCGTGTGTGATGGACTGGGGAGGACGCTGTAGTCACTCAGTCCCTACTGCTGAGGATCTCATCAGCTGTCTTTTTTGTATTGGGGGGCATGTGTGTATATATATATATACACACACACACGAAAACATCAATATATATACTCTCTCTGACAATCATGCCAGCTGTAAGAAAGAAAAATTACGCACAGAGTGGATTTAATGAAGTTTTGGAGGATCACATAACATTGGTAACCGTTTTAGAGCAGACTTGACTCGAAATAAAATATTATAAATGAAGATATCACTTTGTCCAGTAATTTCTGAGAAATGTCTGAGCATAAAATGGGGTTATCGTGTTTCTAAATTCTCTTCCATCTCCAAAACGGCATTGTCCATATTCTTCCTTAAAATGTTTCCTTTCAATACCACTGCTTTTTAGTTTTCATAGATATCAGCACTTGATAAAATGTGTCACAAGAGTGAGTTAAAAGCTGAATTATTTTAACTGAAAATACTACGTACAAATGTCGTTAGACATTAGACACAGCAGTGAAACAGAAGCGTTGCAAAAACTCAACTGGGAAACTTGAGATGGTGGCACCCACTGTATTTAATCCATGTATGTACATGGATTAAATAACATGTACTATTAAACATTTGATTGGTTTCTTATAGGGAAGGGGAAAACATACTTTATGCTGTGACTGGGCTCATTTCTACAATGGACTTGAGCGAGTTGTCGGTTGTGATTATCAGTGAACAATAATTATTACTTTGCTAAGCTTGAGACTTTTGTTTTGTCAAATGGGGTGAGATGAGTTGTTTTGGCTTACGCAGAGAAAATTTAATTTATCCTCTGTGTGTGTGCTTGTTTCCTAGCTTTATCCAAAAGTAATAAGCCAATCCACACCATTATCCTCAATCCTCACGTCCACCTTGTGGGTGACGATGCTGCTTGCATTGCGTATATACGGCTCACGCAGTACATGGATGGAAGCGGGATGCCGAAGACGATGCAGTCGGAGGAGACGCGAGTCTGGCACCGTCGCGATGGGAAATGGCAGAATGTTCATTTTCACCGTTCAGGGTCACCAACAGTACCTATCAAGTAAGAAACAATTCAGACCACGAGCTTAAACTACGTAGGTCAGACCAGATAGTCTAAAAGCTGCTTTTGGCCTTAAAAACTACAAACCTGTCCTCTCGATAGTGTAATTTCTTGTGGTCGTTTATGCAGTGTGTATTATATTCAGTAGCGTGCATATAGTATTGGTGCAAATATTTTTTTTAAATGCTTTTTTTGATGTTGTTTTCAACTGTGATGCCCACTGACCCCACTCAGTCCCTGAACTGACAGCTTGAAGAACAGAAAAGTGTTTTAATGTAGATAAGGCTAGATACAAGTCACACAAAATAGGATTGGAAAACCTGACACAGAATTTCAGGAAAACCTGAGAATTTAAAAACCAATAGCATATACGGAGCCGTTAGAGCTGACCTTAAAAGTTCCAAGGGAAAAAGTATCACCATTCTGAAAAACTCAAGTTTGAGTAATATTTGTTGGGATTTCCAGCCACCTCTACTTACTCAGGCCTAATTACATTCACCGCAAGCTGATTTTTGAGCCAGTTTACATATTTAATTTGTAAATTAAGTCACACGAGTACCTATCGCATTCTTCTTTTGTTCATTCGGGCATCTCTTGCGTGCCCTCTCTCGTACCCTCGGAGTCACGCCACGACTCAACCCAAATTCCCTTCAGCCACATTTTCAGCAGCGTAAGTTCCGGCGCGCTCGTCGCCGCAGTAACAAGAGAAAGAGTCACGGCTTCTTCGAGAGGTTCTGCTCCGGTCCTTCGCTTTTCTGCCGCTTGCAGCCTTCGCTCGTGCCGCTGTGTCCCTCAGAGCCCAGCCTCGCCCACGTCTGGCTTAGGTTAGGCTGTTTCCAAATTAGGCAGCAAATTAGTACAGACCTGGCTTGGCTCCGGTGCGAGCCCACTCTATAGGATATAATTACATTTGCGTGAGGTGTCTTAATGCGGGTAGTGGCTGAATTTCCGGGCGTGGATGGTAAGAGCTTGGTTTTCATCCTTCGAACTTCATCCTGTCCCATATTTTACTTCTTGCAACACACTTCTCCCATATGAAATAATACTTGATAAAGTAAGGAACATGATAGAATGAAGTGTTAAACTTCAGCGGGAGTGAATTTTTAATTTTTTTTAATTTTATTTAGGGAAAAACTAATTTGATTACCTAGTGATAACTGTTGTATTTTAGTTAAAAATGTGAAACCAATGGGAGCAGGAACCACGTCATCCATTGTTTTTCACATTCCAGCTGCACTGCTGGCATTTAAACAGGTAATGTTGAGAGAGTAGTTACATTTTCTTGAAAAGCAGTGTTACGTAGATTTTTGATGTTTTCATAAAGGAGTGTTTTGTCACGGGATCTGACCTGGGTATGGATAGAGCCAAAAAGCTTAAGGGAAACAGGTTCACCTGTCCCAGTGCACACTGAACAGTAGGTGTTTATAGCAAAGTGACATGAATTGGACTAGAGAATTATTTAATCTTTTTCTTTTGGTTTTTTCCCCTCTCTATTTTTTGAGAAGGGTTTTGGGGGCGAGGGGTATAAATTTTTTTTTTAACTTAACCATATTTATAGGAAACAATCCTAAAGATAATTTATGACACTCATTCCTAGACACCAAAACCAGAAAGAAAAAAATAGCCATCTTATTACTATTTTCATGGAAGATTACAGAATTTGCCCGATAATTCCTGCAATAATTCATTCAGTAAGACTTTATAGAGATCTACCGAACAGCTTCCGCAGCTCTTTTTGAGGCACGAGAGCCTCAGTACTTAGTTCACGCAACGCGTCCGTGCGGGATGGGCTGCTGCGTGCTGCGACACGTGCTGCTCCCACGAGCGCTGGCCAGAGGCGGTTCCTCTGGAATATAAAGGAACTAGCTGCCGCAGAGCGACTCCCGGCCCATCGGGCTGCGCGTCTCAAGGGAACGCAGTCGTACGCGCAGATCTGAGATTCGCCCCTCAGAAGCAGTGCCGGTTATTTAGGATTCATGTAATGTCAGTTCTTTACGGCTGCTCACGCTCTCTAATCAAGATGAGGATTTCTGGGACGGCCCAGGATGGCAGGAGGAGAAGCTGAGAGGTGGATTATTTTTTTTTGAGACTGCGGGGTTGTGTCTCTGTCAGTTCTGAGCCTCAGGGGTCAGACAGAGGAGGATTGCGAGAGGGTATCCCAGCTGAAAAGGTGACGGAGGAGGAGCAGCAGCGGCTCAAAGCCTTAGAGCACGCCTAAGGCGTGAGGAGAGACGCTCTGAGATTGCAGCATGGCCCTAGGTATGTAGCCCCTACGTAGCACTGGCCACAACATCACATAAATCCCTCGCCTAACCCTCATCTTGAATTCAGAGGGGTTTTTTTGGACTTGCTCATATCACTGTTCTCAAATATCATCGGTCTGATGGTTAGAAACCTTACTTTCCAGTCTAAATTTTAGTCGTATTCAGTGTATCCTTGATTATTCTTATTTCATCATTGTTCTGGGAATAGGTATGCAAACGTGAGCTGTTCTGTATGAAGGCTGATTAGATCACTTCCCACCTTCTGTTTTCGTAGGGTGAATAAACAATGCTAACTTGGTTGGCTTTTTTTGATAGGATCTCCATTTTCCTGGCTACCTCAATAGCTCTTTGCTGTCTTCTTTTAGTTTGAGGTTTGTCTTTTCGTTAGCTCGAGTTCTTCTGAAATACTGTGTACGACTGTGGTCAGGGCTTGGTTTCACTGCACAACGTCTTTCTTTTCCCTGTTGAGAATGCCACACCTACTATCTTCTGGCATGACTTTTGCACTTTTGTTGTCCTCATCGCATCAGCAGGTCATCCAAGACAGCCATGTATTTATCCTCAACTGGCATTTCCACCCAATGAGCATATAGAAACTTTTGCCGAGTGTGTGCAGCTTTGTACTTCCTATTATTACATGTAACGTTTCTGGATTACCCAGCCCTCCAGGTTATTTGGTTCTTCTTGCACAATACTCCTGTTTTCCTTTGTATTTACAGTGCCTTCCAGCAAAGCGTAAGTGTACTACACGAGATCAGTCCTACTGCTCGTGCTCGGGTCATTGGCAAAGACTAGCGAGTCTCCTCTAGGCTCATAGTTCCCCCTTCAGCCCAAGGATTGCCATTTTTCTTTTAGTTATTTTACATACTCTTTCTTTAATCCCCATCTTCTCAAGTTTAACTGGTAGATTCCCGTGTAGCGCCATGCCAGAACTCGCCTTCTACAACCCGTCCTGACCGTCTTTTAGACCGCCTTGAACTTCACCTTTACTTCTCCCAGTCAGAGCAGCAGCGTACCGATAAGTCCGTTTTGGAAAACTACAGCAGAAATTTAATTAAAATATTGTTCTAGGTTAGCCTTCCTTTCTTTTCTCATATTTGAAACTTACACAGCCTACAGCTATTTATTTAATTATTACCAATGCACGGTAGTTAATAATGGCACTTCCATAATACAAAAGTATCTTACACATTATGTCTGAAGAAGAATTTCAGATCTAATAGACTTGCAAAAGCAATTATAGCTGTGATCCGCTTTTGCAAACGGAGAATCCTAGATTATGTCAATTCTGTTGCACAGTAGCTTATTTGTTTTCAGGACTACAGTAAGGAGTGTGCATAAATCTAAGGACAGAACTGAGCTCTTTGGTAGCTGTAGGTATATGGAAATGTTTCCCTACGGCAGGTAGTTTATTTGGGAAAGAATATGAGCACAAATAGATATTTAGCTTATAAATAAATTTTATTTGTAGTTTTTGCTGCGAGTCAGACGAGACAAACTTTGGGTTCTGTCTTGTCCCTCGTTTCTCTCCCGAGTGCTGTGGTAGGAAATTTTTCTCTGGACCGCATGTTCTGAAGAACTTGTGCTAACGTGCTTCTGCGGAACTGTGTCTGCACATGCACGGAGAGCGGACCTGCCCCTGGATACGGGCAGTCAAAGGGCTGTTGGACCTAAAACTTGACTCCCAAACCTAAATTCAGACCCGAGGCTCCCAGGCTTAGGTTCCCTCACTTATCACACCTCACGCCTTCTTACACTTGCCTGAGTTGAATACCAACCAGCGGGAAGACTTAAGTAAAGAGTTTGTTCTGTGTTTGTACAGTGCCTAGCACAGCGGGATCCCAATCACGACCTCGGCCCCTAGATGCTACGGTAATACAACTGATATTATAAGCTGAGTTAGTTAACTACTTGCTTACGCGTTCCTTTTCTTTCGTTTTTCTCTCTGCATACGGCTCTAGCATGTCTTGCATGTAAATGACATCTGGTTCTTCCTTGTTACTTGGCTCAATTTTCCTATGAGGGTCTCGGTGCGTGGCAGTGTCTGTGAGGTACCTGCCGAGGAAGCCAGTTAAACTCCGAGACTCGCACCTGAATCCTGCCCTCCCTCCTTTAAGAAATCGGTTAAGGGACTTTGGCTTCCTGCCTCAGTTTCCTTTTTTAATTTTCACAGCCTCTCTGGCATGGTGTAAAGATGGAAAATGTCTGTAAAGTGGTTCAAAAAATAAAAGAATGCTTTGCCTGAGCGTTTGGGGTTGGTTTTTTTGGGTTTTTTCCCCCCTTGGTTTTTCTTCACAATATTGTGTTAAATGATCTTGAGGAGATTTATTTTTTTTAATAGTCTTGGCTAACACTTAAGCATGTATTGTTATCTGGTGGTGATGCTACTTCAGTAATGGCAATCTCTTTTGTTTTTTGTTTTTTTTTCTCCTTCCTCCTAGCTAAAAATATCAGCGGTGCCGCTCTTGCATTTTCTGTACCCAACGCACCTGGTTGATTACCATCTTGGCCATCCCGTTCTCTTCATGCATGTTTCTGAGTGCATGAAGTTGTGAAGGTTCTTCATGTAACACATTTGTGATGCACCGTGTTGCTGTATATTCCATCTGTACGCTGTTAACATTTCAATGAAGGTGATGTTCCATGCAAATAGAGAAAAACAAGGCATAAAAGACAAAAAAAAAAAATTTGACGGACAGCAGTAGATACAGAATGCATTTGTCACTTTCTCCATTTATGCCAAGTTTTGACAGACAACTTTAAAAAATATCCTGTTTATTAAAAAAAAAAAAAAAAGAAAAAAAAAAAAAAAGAAAAAGTACGTTTTACCTTCATTTTTTAAGAACTGTTTTTTGACTCCTCCTTTTCCCCCCGAGTCCCGGGATTTTGCTTCGGTTCTGGTAGGAATGGTTAGGATTTCCGCTGGCAGCTCCGTTACTGTAAAACAGATTTTTTTATTACAGCGTGTAGATGGACAAAATCACTGATAAATGTGGAAGTGATAATACCTTGGCTTTGTACCAGCTGAAGCCTTCTTTGTTTATTAGTCTAGGTAAACTGGAAAAATCTCATTAGTTGCTGGCTTGCTCACTTCACAATTAACCGTCAAGGTTCCGGTGAGCCAGCAGCTTTGGTTTTTTTCTTTTGAGTTTTTACCTTTGCTTTCTTACTATGCCAATTGAAAATTTCTATTGGATGATTAAGCAAAATTAAAAACTGTAAGGAACTAAGTGATGGCTGAGGGGCAGGTTTTGAGGATTAAAATGGAAGAATAGCAGAAGATAGATTTTTATCGCTTTTAGGGAGTACTGTCAATTTTTGAAGAAGGCTTTAAAAAATACAAAGTTTTGGTTAAGCTATAGACCAGTTGTGTGGTTAATATACTGGAGAAATATTAGGCCTTAAAAGCTTAGTATGAAGCGTTTACTTTCTTTGCACTGCTGCTGTTGCTTCTCTGGAAACTTGTTATGGATACACCAGTTTTTTAATAAGACTCTAATGCTTTCCCACAGATTTGTTTCTCCCCGCTCTTCCCCCTCAGCCTGCTCTTGGTTTCCTAAAACCCTCCGGCACCACACAGTGTCGAGGACGACAATCTTTGCGGCGTCACCCACTTGGTTTGGCCCCTGATCCGTTGGTGGGAGCGCCGCGCGGGGAATGCTCTCCGTGTCCCTGCGGAGCGCAGACATTATCGCAGGGACCATCTTTGCTTCCCTTACGTTGCCATGAAAACACCCCCGGCCAGCCTCGAGCTGTAGTCCCATTTTTAATAGAAAAATACGGGGATCGGTTATTTTATTTTATTTTTTCGGGCATCAATAGTTCCGTTCCCCACAGGGCTGACTGTTTCCTGCAGCGCTGTGCGGTGCCTGATATCCCAGGCGACGTCCTTCTGAGCGGTTACGAATTTACAGCTCGGCAGCCCCAAGTGTTTAGACTGGGAAAGTTTCCTAATTTGTACCGTTTCACCTTTCCGTGGCGATGACTAATCATAAAGCAGTTCTTAAACATTTTGGTGTTGTTACTCGTGGATGTATGGTAGATGGATTTAAGCTTCTCTGATAATTACTACATGATTTTCAACGGTATATATTTAAAATAAGCATCTACAATAAATGTGTTGAGCCATATTAACCTGCCAATGGGATCTGTGAAACAAGTAACGGCCTCGGTTCTTTTCTCATTAATTTCTTTACTTTTTTTGGTGAAGCGGCTGTAAGTGGCATAACTGTATTTACAATTAACCAATTAGGTGTAGGGTGGGTTTTTTTATACTTCTAACATAGCATGTGGTGTTGGCGTATTACCGTAGACCAAGTTTGTCTTCCGCACCCAGACGTGAGGAAATCGTGGTTCGTTCTCTCCACCGCAATGGAATTACGCACTTCTGTCATTTTGGAACACTGCAGTTTACCGTGGGACACAGTGTACATATTTCTTGCCATAATGGTAAACGATTGATATATTTAAGGATTAATAAATTTGTGATTTCTGCTGACATTGTGCCTGTGTTTTCATGTCCCCATTCGCGGTGTCCTGCCTGTCTGCAGCCAGACAGACGGACGCAGCTCCTCACGAGGCAGATTTGCCGTTTGAAGACACCAGCGTTGGCTTTCGCCGTTTCTCTTTCGCTTGGGTCCTAACTGCCCCTCCCGAGGAGCCGGTGGGACGCCGTCCAGGCTGCACTCTGCTCACAGATTTTGCACGTACCTCGTGTTTGTGGGTCCGTATGCGGAAAGGCTTTGGGCAGGTCGCACCTCTCCGTCGCTGCCGCGCTGGGTTTCCCACGCTCGGCCCCCGACACCCGCTGCCGCGGGAGCAGTTACTCTACGCTCGGCGCTGCAGGCCGTCAAATGCAGAAATAATTAGCCTCTCAAATAATGTCCCGGTTTTACAGCTTTCCTATACGTCTGTACTGGTTTTAGGCTCTGGGATCCTGCGTTGAGACCAGTCCGTGATCCCAGCAGACAAGGAAGGAGAGGAGAAACTTCCAGCTTTCACATGTCCAGAGACGCGGAGCCGGATGGTTTCTCCGGTTCTGTGCCAGGGGCAGCGGCGTTGGGGTGGCAGGGATCCAGGAGGACGCCTGGCGAAGGAGCCCGAGCCTGTTCCTGGGCTCGGGAACGTCGCGGCGCTTCCTTCTGGGGGGCGTTTTTGTGACGTATTTGTAAAGAAAAATCCAAACAGCCAGGAGGGAGCTCAGAGGTTTGGAACGTTTCCGTAAAGCCCCGGGGAAGCGGGAGTGGTTTGGTCTGTCGGGAGGTTTTATATGTTGTCATATCACTTCTGCCTGCTTTGTTTACTCGTTTTTGCCCCTAAATGCTATTCCAGAAGTGAGTCCGAGTTCCATTGTAACCGTGCGCCCGCGGAAGCTGTTTGACGGCAGTGGCATTGCGACGCATTTCGGGTCTGAGGATAAGAAGAGAGATCAGTGCATAAAGTGTGAGGAGGAGGAGGAGGAGGGTGGGGAGGATACAGCTGCTCAATATCAGGGTGAAGATTTGGGAGAGGGGCCTTTTTTTTTTTAGATATTTTTTATTTATTATTATTGTGGATGTGCTTTTAGAGCAGAAATGTTTTCATATGCTGCCTCCTGGTGGCTTTTAGTATGACATTTTCTCTTTAGGCGTGCAGAAGACGCTGCCGATAATCCCGAGCAGAACGCAGCCCAGTGCTTCCATGCGTCCACGTGTTTGACGTGCGTAGGGAACGCAGAACGTTTCAGAGGCCGAGAATGTCCGTGTGCTGGGGCTGGGAGTGCCTAAATGCTGAATTCCCTCCTTGTTTCAAAGGTCCGCTCTCCTGGGTCTCCGGCGTACTCAAATGTTGATGCTCACATTGCAGGCTTACGTTTTTCTCCTTTTTCTCCAGCACAATGCTGTTTCCAAAGGGGCCTCCTCTCTCCACCCCAGGTCCTTATTCCCAATTCTGATCACAATTAAAAGCTGGGTTATTTTAAGAGACTGTTTTTTTTAAACTCCGGTCCTTTTACTGGTCTGGTTTTACAAGGTTATCTGACAAGTGGTCGCATCAGCATCACAAAGGAGTTATATAGAGTAAGCTTTGGGTGGGAAAGGTTGGGTTCTAAACCAGTTTTACCACTGGAGGAGATGTCTATACAATTATTTCTTAAGTAATGGAATGCAGCATATCTACCAACATACTCGTTTGTAGCCAAGGGTCCCGGGCACGGGAACAACTTACGGAATGGACTGTGGACAGTTACACGTCGTCATGCAGAGCTCCGGCTGCCCCGTGGATGGTGCCTCGTCAGGAGAAGCAGCTCAGCCTCTGGCCCGGCAGCGCTGAGCTGGCCCGTTCGGCACCAGCCACTTGCCGCCATCACAAAAGCCGATGTTCAGCACCTGGGACGTTCCCAGCATAAAGGGAGATACCGACCCCTCCCAGGAAACCGAATCCTGCTCCAAGCCCGTATGAAGCACTTACCCAGCGGGAGGAAAGGAAAGTGCCCAACCCACGTGAAGAGAAGTCCAAAAATGGGCAGCTCTTGTCTCATCCCTCGCTCAACTCCTTCCCAGCCAAGGCCGTTGGGGCACAGTTCCAGCAGGAAAACGGGAAGATTTACTAAGGTCAGCCACGCCGTGTTCCGAGCGGAGCGGGCGACAGCCCGGCCCCTCGGGAGGGCTCCTGAGATGCAGCAGTGGCAATGGTTTTCTCCGCGTGCCTTACCTAAACCCCAGGAGAAACACCTTGGCGCACGTCCCTCTCTGGATTTCTCTCTCCTCCTCTGGCACGCGCACAAGGAAGTCGGGAACGACACTTCACGTCAGCAGCCCCCAGACTAATAATGCTGCTTTCTGGGTTTTTGCTGAGCAAACCTTGCTGGGGAGCAAAGCACAGGGGCAGGGCCGGGCCCAAACTCGCCCGCCTCGGTCACCGGGGCAGATGCAGTTGCGGGAAACGTGCTGCTTTGGCCTCCACGGGTGAATTCTGGTTCTCCTGGGGATACGGGAACTCCGGGCAACTCTTTGCAATGGGAAAAAACAAACCCAACCAAACCCAAACCTGTGTGAACAGCCTTGTTGAGCTCCCGCTATGTTACCCACATTTTAAATCAAACCGCTCCATTACCAAAGCGGGATGAAGGGACTCTCAGAATCATAAAAGCGCTTGTTTCTTTTTCTAGTCGTTCAGGTCAGCGCTGCACCAACGGAGGGAGGCTTACGGGGCTTAACTTCCCGTTACAGGGACGTAGGGATGGTCTTTTGGCTCGCAGCAAAAGGCACTATTGTAAAGGAAGGCATTCCAGGAAATTAGGAAGAAGATTTATTAAACTGAGTCAGAAGCTGGGTGGAAAGCAGATCAGTGGCAGGTAATCTGCGTGTTCTTCCCTGTCTCCTAGCCGCTGCCGGCACACGCCAGCCCCACAGACAGCACTCCCTAAACCTGATCTCACCGGGAAGTTATTCCAAAGAGGAGTCTGAATCCAGCAGGGCACCTTTACGCTTGATAACAGGGACCGGGAGCGTGCCCGGCCCTCTGTGCGCAGGCTTCATTTCAGCTCCTGCGGTTGCCCTCGGGGCTGCCTGTGGAGCGCGGGGTGGATGCGGGCACTTGGGCTCCGGTGGGGCCGTTCCCAGTGCCAGGACGTCACTGCTGCTCTCTGCACCGGTCATCTCCGGGCTGTCTCTCCACACCCTGGAGAACCCACAGATTCACAGGTTCTGTGCAAGGTGAACAAAATTACCCTTGAGTGAAAGGATTAAATATACTCCATGTGCGTATTCCCAGGAGCCCGGGAGTATGAACTGGTTGCCAGCATCCCGCAGGGACCCAGCTGAGGTCTGCTCCTGCTGGGCACCTGCAGGAACGTTCTTCCTCTCTCCAGGTCCCAGCACGACAGAAGACGTTTCTGAATAGGGCTTGAGGCCTCTGGAACCACCAGCAATACTCAGAAAACCCCACGTTTGTGGCCCAGTACAACAGCAGAGTTCACCTTTGTGCTGGTAGTCAAAACCAAAAAATATTTTTATTGTTTTTCCCAAAGTGTGTACAGCAAGTACTCGTGGAAAGAAATCCCTTCTAGAGAGCAGTAATATTTTTATTTATTTATTTCAGTTCTGCCCTGACTGCTTAGTGCCTAAATAGTTCAATACTCTGGGATGGAGGTGGGCAAGGGCAGCAGCACCGCACCCATTTCCGGGCCTGGATGTAGAGCGCTTGGACAGGGAGCTGGAAGACACAAGGAGGAGTTTTTGCCCTTTTTCCATTCAGGCCAGGAATTTCTCCCCCTCCCTGTTTTTTTATCCTTTTTTTCCCTTTTTTCTACTTTTTCCCCTATTTCTAGCTGGGGTTTTTTTTATTATTATTTTTATTTATTTATTTCCTTTTTTTCCTTTTTTTTTTTTTTAATTCCCTCTCCATCCCTGCTCTGCTCCCAGCCCCTCTGGCCCCGCAGGTGTGTGTCCTCCCCGGCCGATGAGAAAAGGACCCGCACCTGGGGTGGGTTTGGGTGGGGGCTGGTGCTTTTGGGCAGGGAGGGGCTCAGGGAGCTGCCGAGCCCCCCCAGGGTTTGGCTTTTGCCGCTGCCCCCCCTCGCCCTGGGCCGCCCCAACCCCCGGCGTCTCTTGGCGGCCGGAGCCCGCGCCCGTCCCCGGGGCAGCGGGTCCCCCGCGATGGCTTTGGGGGTCCCCGCGCCAGCCGTGGGGAGCCCCCCTCGTCCTGCCGCGGGGCTGGAGCTGCCCGCCCGGCCGGGCGGCCCCGCAGAGGGGCTGCGAGGAGCCCGGCCGTGCCCAGGAGCCCGGCCCCGGGCCGCGGGTCGGTGTCCGGCACCGCGCCGGGTGCCCCAGCGCCTCCCCGGGGCTGGCTGGGCTCGTGCTCGCCCCGGGCCGCCACCGAGCCCCCGGGGTGGGCTGGGGTTTGGGGGGTCCCTCCTGCTCCCCGGCCCCCCCGCCGCTGCCGCAGCCCCCCGGCAGAGAGGGACGGCTCCGTCGCTCCCCGCGGCACGGTAAGGGGGGGGCGGTGCTGCCCTGGGCCCCCGCTGCGGGACACGGGGGGTCCTTCCCCTGCCAGACCCCAGCTCCTGCCTCGGCAGGGACGGCTCCGCCTTGGGAACCCGCCGCCCCCCCGGCTCGGGAAGGAACGGGCAGGAACGGGCAGGAGCCCGGTGCGGGCGAGCGGCCGGAACGGGGCCAGGGCTGCCCCAGGGCTCCCGAGGCGTGCGCGGATCTATACGTGGAGCTATAGGCTGAGGTGAGGGGGCGGCAAGCTGGGGAGCGCGCTGCAGCCTGCCCGGGGAGGCGGGAGCGCATCCCCGCGCCTTTCCCGAGACCAGGAACGCGTTTTCGGGCTTGAAACGCCGAAACGGGTCCAGCCGTGGGCCGGACGGAAGCGGGCCCCGTACGAACCCCCCGCCGGAATCAACCCGCGGCCCCGCTCGGCCGCCCCCGGCCGCTCCCTCCCTCCGAGGGACGGCGCGAAGCTGCTCCCGGGAAGCGGCGGGATGGAATAACGGGGCTCGGGGCAGCCCGAGGCTCCCGCCGGGGCGGCTGCGGGCGGTGGCCCGCGGGGACCCGAGCGGCTGATGCGGCCTCTGCGCCCGGTGGCGGTGGGCGATTTCCCCAGCTTGTCCCCGCTCGGGGGTGCCCGACCCCGCCACGCCGCTTCTGCCCGGGCAGAGCCGCCCCCCTCTGCTCCCCGCCGCCGCGTCCCCGGGCTGTCGTCACGGCCTGCAGCCAACCCGCTGGGGCGGTGACCGATGGCGCTGCGGTGACGCCGCGGGACAAGCGGGCAGCGCTCCGCGGGGAGCCGGCGGGCGGGCGGTGGGACCCGGGGCGGCTCCGGTGGGCGGGGCGATGTCCATAAAAGGAGGGGCGGGGCACTCCCTGGGGCTGCCCGTGGGCGTGGCCTCTGACAGGAGTGGGCCGTGAGGGGGCTGAGCCCGGCGATTGGGGCAGCCGGTGGGCGGGGCGATGCCCATAAAAGGAGGGGCGGGGCGAGGGGCGGGGCGCAGCTCTCCCGCCGCTCCCGCCGGGAAATGGAGCCCGGCGGCCGCAGCCGCCCCCGGCCTCGCCGGCGCCGCCGCTGCCCGTTCCCGGCCCCACCGCGGGGCTCGGGAACCGGCTCCGGGGCTCCGGGCCGGGCTCGAGGCGCGGAGCCCAGAGCCCAGAGCGAGTCCCGCGTTCCCGGCCGGGACAGCGGCTGCGGGGGCTCCGGAACAGCCCGAGTCCTGCCGAGGGCGGGGGGGCCGGGCCGGCTCGGCGAGGCGGGGCTACCGCGCAGCGCGGCCTCGGGTTCCGGCGGGACGGAGCTCCCTTCTTCCCGGCGGCGCCTGGGGTCAGTACGGGCACGGCGCCGGGACCGCACCGCGTTCTGGGGCTGGGGGCGGGTCGGCATCAGCCGGGGGCGGCTTCTGCCGAGGGGGCACGGACGGGCGAAGCAACGTCCCGCACCGCGGCCGGTACCGGAACGAGGGCTGCCCGCGGCCGGGCCGGGCCGGGCCGACCAACCGGTCGCCGGCTGGGCAGAGCCGCTGGCGCTGCGGCCCGGTACCGGCGCCGGTGTTACTGTCTCTGCCGTCACCGCGCTATTAAACTGCCTTTGCCTCAACCCGCGAGTTTTTGCTCCTTTTTCTCCTCTTCTCCCCGCCCTGCCCGGGGCTGGGGGGCGCCGGGCGAGCGGCTCCCCGTCCCGGCCGGGCTTAAACCCCCACCGGAGCCCGAGTCCTGCCCGGGGCGGAGCCGGGCGCGGCGGCGGGTTTGGGGCTCCCCGACAGCCGGGGCAGGTACACGGGGGCCAAGTCCGGCACACACAGACCGACTCCGGGGGCTCGGAGACGGAGACCGAGTCCTGCGGGTTGGGGCTCAGGGAGCGACTCGGTCCTGCACGTCTGGGGGCTTGAAACCGGCCTCACTTGGGCAGTTTTTGGGCTCACAAAGGCAGAATTAGTGCTGCGTTTGGGGGGCTTGGAGCCAGGCACATTCAGCTCACAAACACAGAATAAGTCCTGCATTTTGGGGGGCTGAAATTAGGCTCATTTGGCCAGCTTTAGAGCTCAGAAACAGAGACTAAGTCCTGCGTTTTGCAGCTCAAAACCAGAAAGTCCTGTCAAAATGGAGGGGGTGGGGTGTGTGGAAGGTTGTAACCAGGCTCATTTGGCCAGTCAGGGCTCAGAGAGATTAAGTCCTGCATTTTGGGGGCTCAAAAGAAGGGTCATGTGGCCAGATTTAGGGCTCAGCAGTGGAGCCTAAGTCCTGCCTTTTGGGGACTTGAAGCAGAGACCGAGCCTCATGTGTCTGGGCTCAGAAACAGAGACTAAGTGCTGCGTTTTGGTAGCTAGGAACCAGGCTCATTTGGCCAGTCGGGGCTCAAAGAGATTAAAAGTCCTGCATTTTGGGGGCTCAAAAGGCGGCTCATGTGGCCAGATTTAGAGCTCAGCAGTGGAGCCTAAAAAAGTCCTGTGTTTTGGGGACTTGAAACAGAGACAGAGTCCTGTGTGTCTGGGCTCAGAAACCGAGACTAAGTGCTGC
>VFFE01007084.1:918509-967961 GCA_008921705.1 Burhinus oedicnemus
AGTTGAAAAGAAAAAAAAAAAAAAATTTCCTGGCTATAAATGAATTAAATCGGAGAACAATTTTGGTGCTTTACAGATAAGGCAGAAAGTATTTGAACTTTAAAAAGAAAAAAAAAAAAAGAAAAGAACCCCCATCCGTTTTGCTCTGGGCTGTCTGTGCCCGCGCAGCGTGGTTATGTCCTGGGGCTGTTATTCCTAGAATCTCAGAATGATGGGAATAGTTGCGTGTGCACGTACAAAACTTGCTTTAATTCTCCCCGGTGAAACGTGCGTGCTGCGGGTGCTGCCAACGAGCCATCTGCTTCTGTACCTGCGGAACCTAAAGAGTGAAGGGGTGTAAATGCTGTTTAAGCAAACGAATTTTAATATTCCCAAAGTATTCCGATATCCTCATTGAAACCTTGCTTTGCCTGGCTTTTACCCTGCTGTTGCAGGGGAGAACGCTGTGTAAACAGAACGTAAACAGAATACACAGGTACTTGAAGTTCTAACATTTGGAATAAGGGGTGGGGAGTTTCTTGCCGGTGCTGGAGTATGTGACTTCAAAAATTCGTGGGAGTTTTCTTGTGGTTTTTGTTTGTTTTTTTTTTTTTTCTGTTAGACACCGATGAGTCGCTGCACTCCAGTGGCTATTTAATAAAAGTCTTGTGCGAGTGGAGCTTAATTCTAGCTGCCCTCAGAAACGTTCAACCAGCTTTTATAGATTTTACTTTATTTTAATTGCCCCCATTTTTGCGTGTAGCACTGGAGGTAGTAATATAAAGCCTCCTCTGCTAGCAACAAGAGACACAAAGACAAGCGTGCGAAGAAGCCTGCAGAGGTGAGGCTGGTACCTCCTGCCCCTCGGGAATCACGGTGGGTTGAAATGGCTGGAGGAGAGTCCTGCCGGGAGGTGGCCAAGGACAGACCCCGCTCCTGCGGTGACCGCGCTCTGCTGGGCAGGGTTAGGGAGAAGATGTGTTCTTCCAGATGCTCCTCACCTTCTCCTCTGTGCGTTTGGTTTGACTGGGGGTGGAGGGGTTGGGGTTTTGGTGTTTATGTTTATTACGATTAATCGCTCAGACCTGATGATTAGCACAGGGTTTTTATTCTTATTGCAAAACGTAGACTGTTGGTGAACGAGAAAAAGGCTGAGACCGACTCCCCTTATTTGCGTTATTTCAAGGAACAGTCCTTTGTGTGTCTTGGATTCATATACTTCTCTAGATCTCTTTTCCTTCACCTCGATAGTCTCCAACTCAGAGAGTTCGGATAGCATCCCGTCGAGCAGGGAGGGCTGGGTGCAGCCTGTGCCTCTATGTGTGCCTGGTGTGAATGACCAAAATACTATTTTATTGCCTTGTCAACAAATAACTGTGTTGACTAAAGTCAGAGGGGCTCTACGGTTACAGCGTCTGTTTCTACAGCATTTTAAAATGTGCCTAGAGGCTGTCTCTCATCTGGCTGTTGGGGGAATGTGCTGTTCGGCCGCGACAGATGAGAAAAGGACTCGCCAACAGAAGCGCTGTGGTGGGACGTTCCTCCCCTAAACACCGGCTCCTGTTCTCTTCATTACTCAGGTTGTCACTTCCATGCTGCCTCCTCCCTTCCTCTGTCCATCGGTTGTCTCCAGGATAACGCTTTTCCCATGTCCTCTCCAAAACTTCTGCTATTGTTGAAGCCAGTGATGTAATTCTGGTATTTTCTTTTTGGCTTTCGAAAAACTGGAAGGGGGAAAAAATAACTTCTCCCTTGTGCTCGTTGTCTTGTCTGGAGCCAAGACCAAACGGGTCCCTCGGCCATCTGGCCGTGTTTCCTTGTCGGGCTGAACCATGGGTTGGAAGCCACATCCCACCTCAGACCAATGGAGCTGTCCTGGCCAAGGGATGTCTCAGCTTGTGTGAAAGAAGCAATGGAAGATCAAAATACACCAGGAGTCTGTTCTGTATTGAGAAAGAGGGAGACGCTGGGTCGGACCCACATTCGCTGATGTGAAGCATCATTCCTGATCTGATCGCAGGAAGTTTTACAGCCCTGAGGTGTCTCTCTTGCTCTGCCCTGCTTTCTGTCAGGCACAGTTGTCCCCTCACGGGACCAGGATGGGTTTAGCATCCCTGTGAAGAGAGCGAGCATTTTGCTATAATGTTCTGCTCATTGTGTCCTGCTGTATGGATGTTCCTGCACAGCTACGGCAGCATGACCCAGCCCTGCTCACTGCTCCTGGTAAGATCCACCTTCCTCATCTTCACCTGTATGAAAGGGTTGTGTTTTTTCACTCGGCACAGGCAGAATGCCAGGAAGGGGTCTTCCACACCTTAGATCCCACTTCCATGTCTTGCGTGTGAAATTATGGCCTCTCCCACAATAGCGAAGCCAAGTGGAAGGGTTCGTTTCTGCTGCTCAGTTGCCTGTTTCTGGGCTGAGAAACAAGAGGAGGATGTGGTGGCACATGGGGTGGTTTCTGGATGTTGCCTCCTACCTTTCAACCAACTAGTCAACATCTTGCGTCTCAAAGATGCAGAGGGAAGCTCTAAGGCGCTTATGAGGAATGCTTCATCTTCAGCACTGCTGGAGCCCTTTACAGCTGCCTTTTTTTAAGTTAACCCTATTATTCTGACAGCTCCTGCTATGGGGTCTGTTGACGTAAGAACATGAGGCTGAAATGGTGGCATTACAAAGAGGAAGAGATAAAGCTCATGGTCGGTCACCTGCTGAAACATGAAGAGCAAAGCACAAACACAAGGCAATGAATTGGATTGAGATATTTCTATGGGTGTTTCTTTGCTCATTTTAAATCTGTTTGTTTGTTTATTTTTATTTTGATGTAGGGGAGAGTCCGTGTTGGATCTTTACCCTTCAGCTGTACCAAAGTTGAGCATCACCTAACCAAACTTAACGTTTTTCCACTTGGCTTCTCTGCGAGGTCTGCATTTATTACTACAACTGTATCAGTTTGGTAAAAGCCGTGGTGTCGCACCACAAATCTGGCTGGTTTTGAGCACGCCGCGTGTTCCGACGCATTGCCGCTGGTAGCAGATGCTGGTGCTTCAAACACGTGTGTTTAAATGGTGTGCCGTTTTTAGATTCATACCCCATAATTACAGAGAAGTAAGTTGACAAGGGCGCTCCGTTTTACCCTTGAGCTCAGCAACAGCGACGTTCGGGCTCGTAATGATCACTCAGGTATCGATTTAGTAAATAGAGAAAGCTGGTGTCAGATTCATCCAAAAAAAGAAAAAAAAGCTTAAGTCTGAGCAAGAAGGATTCGATGGAGTGACATTCAGTGACCTGGAAATGTTGCGTTAGCTTTGATGGGATAAATGGGTTGTGGTGGCGGTGGTGCGTGTGAGCGGGTTTTCTCTTTGGTGGTTGTTGTGTGGGTGCACGCCCCCCCTGTTTGTTTGGGGGTTTTTGAACAGCTTAAAGAAGATTCAGTTCTGGGTACAGCCCTGCGTCTTAACAGCCCCCCAGGTTTACACTGAATAAATTTAAACTGGCAACAAACCAGACTCTTCCTAGTATTTTCTGTGCGTTACAAGGATGTAAGACGTGGCAGAATTTTGCCCTACGTTTTTCTTCCCTATCTTTCCTCCGGTTGAGAAGCTCTCAGTAGTGGGCACTGAAAAAGTCGTTGATTATAACAAACAGTCTGGGTCATATTTGAAGGAAAAAACCGCAATTTCAGGCCCAATAAAATTACTAGAAAACATGGCTGGATACCCTTTGAAAAACTAGTCACAATGATTTTATAAAAAATTGTATCTGACTGTTCTAACAGACTGATACTTACCAATCAGTGCTGAATAGCAGAATAAATTTTTTTTTTTAAAAAAAAAAGCATCTTGGGGAGCTGGGTACAGAGGAATTCCAATTATGACAGTTCCGTTAAGGTACCCAAACGGGTGCTGTTCCTTTTTATGCTGCGCTGGCAGTAAAAGAGAGTGAGCCATTATTTCTACATTTAACACTTGTACATTTTTATTTAGTTAAATCAGCCATTGTACACATTGCAGCTATGTATTGTTAGTGTTGTATTTTTTTTTTTTAATCTTTAACTAATACATGCCCTCATAGATATATTCAATTAGTGTTATCACCATGGGAACAAGATGCTGATTCGTCAACTTAAAATTCACTTCTTCTCACAGTATTCAAGTTCTTAGATAACACAGCAAAAAAATCAAAATAAGAGGTGAATAACCATTATGTTGTTACACAGAACATCATCTGCACCGCAAATAACACAACAGAAATGCATTTCTTTAGAGCCCCATCCTTGAAGATCATCCTGTGCTGTCTCCGGTGATGAGAAAGCCATGATGCGCTGTGAAATGTTTCATCATGGGTCTCGTTCGGTTTGGCTGCCAAAACGCTTTTTGGGTTGGTTTTTGTGTTGGTTTTTGTTGTTGTTGTTTTTCCTGCCTGCCAAAAAAGCGTTAGCCTGGCACCTCGGGGTTCTTTTGCCTGCAGGAAGCCAGAACTCCCCAGATGTTCTCGTGCTTTTGGCATCGTTACCTTAATGAGGAAGCGCCCTTGTTCTGAGCACTGAGTGAGTCATTAAAAAAAACCCAAACAACCCCATAATCGTGGAAGGCCAGATAAGCTTGGAAAAAGTATTACTCCGAGAGGAGAGGATTTGTTTTACTCTTTTTCACTATTAAAAAAATCAAATGGCTGTTTAAAAACATTTAGTTAGTGTGTTTGTGTGTATTCTATGTGCTAAAACACTACAGAGCTCCCTCCGTTAAATATTAAGTTATAGAACACCCAAAATGTCAGCTCTCTACGTTCCCTTTTTTGAAAATAAAAGTGCAGACATGCTATCGTGGTTTTCAGAGGGTTGGTTTAGAAATATATATATTATATATAGAGAGAGAGAGATAACAAAATATGAACAGAAACTGGCTTTCAAGGATTGTGAGCACTTTCTCTTTAAAAAACACTTGATTGGAAGATAAAAACCGCTCGCTCAGTGCTAAGAGGGCTGACAAGCTGACGTGATTACAGGAGGGTTTGGGTTTTGACCTTCCAATGCCACATGCACGTATCGGATAAGAGGCAATCTTGATAAAACACGGGGAACTAATTATTCTCCTTGTATAGTGGGTAAGTCTTTCTCCCATAGTTATCTACAGTGCAGTGGCCAGCAGGAAGTACCACCAAGAAGACAGTGTGGTTTGCTAAGCAGTGATGGAAACAGGAAACTACCGTAGTTATAATTGTTTAATACACCCTGCCACATGTCCAGATCTAAAAGATTTTAATACCGTATGCAAATGTGCCATAGATATAGCTGCTAGCAAGTTGGTTACCTAATTGGGTATTCTGGTTGGGTTTGGTTTTTTGTTGTTGATTTTTTTTTTTCCTTTTTTTTTTTTTCTGGAAATCTTTTAAGTGGCTGTCCGAAGGTCTTAGATGTATTAATGGCCACAGTCAGCTGTTACTTCAGGAGAACAGCTGAATTTCCAGGTTTTTAGCCTGACTCTTAGAGCCTTTAACTATAACAGATCCCTAAACTGGAAGTCTCACGGATGCAGTAGATCTGCAGCACTTCCTCCTCGGTCAGTCTGTGTTTGCAGTCGATTGTGTTAACGTTATTTTATTAATCGCTGTTCCGCAGCGTCAAATAGACCTTGCAATCCGCGATGCTGATCGTAGTCGTAGGCAGTGTGTTCTCTGCAGTCTTGTAAGTCCAAATACTCTTGCTATATACAGTTTACACGTTAACTCCCTTTTTTATGATGCATGTACATAGTCACTTGAAGAGGCCTGTAGATGAAGTTGGCTCGACAAATGCAATTTCATGAAGCTAGTGCAGAAGCAAAGGAACAGCAAGAAGTGGCGATGCTGACAAATTCCCAGTACAGCACAAAGACGACGGTTGGGTGGATAAATCATCCCGAATGAAGGATGCTATCTTTGGTCACAAATTAGCTTACAGGGTAAAAAATAACAAAAACCCAAAATCAAATATGGGGCGGGGAGGGGCGGGAAATGAATTCACTGCGTCCGCACAAGTAGAAATGCCAGTGTCTTCCAGTGATTATGTAGGTAATAATGTCTACACCTAGAGAAGATGAAGGCTGCGTACGGGATGGATGGTTACGTGGTGTTGTTGAGGGGTGGCAGCTTCTCACTTCGCCTCCTGTTTCCAGTCCTCTTTGCAGAAGTGTCTAAGAAGCTGCTGGAGGTCATGTTGGAGGTCATCCTGTGGTAGTGCTTCTGGCGGGTCTTCCAGCTCTTCTATGCGAACATGTTTTCCATACCGATCCTTCATCACAGTCCTCTTCTGCGTGCTGGCTTTACTCAGCGTTGTCCTAAAACACAATAAATAAGAGAACCGTCTTTAAAAGCCCACAGTTCCTCAAGGTTTTAAAAAATGCTGCAGTTTTCAGGCTTTTTCATTTAAAATAATGTGAGAAGAACCGTAGCTGGCAGTTTAAGCCAGCTACTGAGGTCAGATATTTGTTAAGCATTCTGAATACAACACACTGCTTTGATGTAAACTAACAGCAATTAATTTGTATACGCTGATTAAGCAGACATGCTGTAACACACAGACATGCAACATATGTTGAAATTCCCACAAGCCCTTCCTATTTGCTGTGTTTAACTTCAACGTACAGAGCTGTCCTCTACAATAAGCTCATTAATTAAGCTGATTAATTTCTTGAAGACTTACTTCTGAACAAGTCTTACTTCTGACAGCCAGCAAAACTCCATTTGTGGTAATCTAGTGTCCTAAACTATTCTGTTAATTACTCATTAACCATCTTGTTCTACTAGTCAGAACCTCAAACCTCACCAACTCCCTCCCAGATCTAGGCAAATGAACATAATTGTTGTAGGACAGCTGGGTGTCTCTTGCTGAGCTTTACCCAGAAACCCAAATTTTGGACACTGTCCTTGAGAGAGGACCACGGGAAGCCAAGCACGCTCGGAAATTCCTGCGTGCTCAGCCAGGAATAGCTGGATTTTTATCAGACAGCTGGCACTTCTTAATTTGACCTGAATGACCAAAAGGTCCCTCCGTTAGATGGAGTGCTTCGACTAGGATGCTCACCCTTCAGCCAAAAGCAGATGCAGCAGGTCCCCTGGCACTCCGTGTGTCCTTGTGACACCATCCACTAACTGAAATGGGTTTTACAGCATGTTACAATTACAGAGACAGTTTGGTCAGGATGTTCTTTCAGATGCTAATGTTGGCTTTACCACCCCAATGGCCACTATCAATTCAAATGATCTGAAAGAAAAAGTGTGCAAAAGGACCTGTAGCAACCTTGGCTCAAGTTGTGTATGGCAGGAATGAATACACTTGCTATACTACAGTAGCTTTTTTTTTTCCTCCCAAATGTTTTCCTATCTGCCCTGTCTCCTTCTTCATAAGGCTCCACTGTCGCATGCGTATATATATCTGTCTCCCTATATCCGCTCATCTGTCTGGATAATGTTCAGATTAGATCACAGAGTCAACTGGTCTGAAAAAAATATCTTTGAGGTAGCCTTGATTAACGTAGTCAACTGTCAATCACGCTGTTATTCTTGCATCGCCTCCTCCGAAATCGGCTCAGCAGCGATACCCCTTCGCACTGGGTCTAGCCAGGATGCAGTGAACTTTCGTCAGAGCAGCCTGTGCGTGCGCTATTTTCCGTTTGGGTCCAAACCGGTGTTGGTAACAGTCCAATGCTTTGGCTACTGCTGAAGAGCGTTTACATAGATACTTTCTCCTTTTTTTGCCCACTGGCCCCCTTCAATGAGTAGGCTGGGGGTGGGCAAGAGACTGGGAGGGCACACAGCCAGGACAACTGACCCGGACCGGCCCAAGGGATACTCTGTACTATACAGAATCATACTCAGCAATAAAAACAGGGGGTAGGGGAAGAAGCTGGGGGGTCGGGGAGGTTCTGTCTTCCAAGGTGACCATTGCTCAGCGACTGGCTGGGTATCAGTCTGCTTGTGGGAGGTGGTGAGTGATTGCCTTGGCATCACTTGTTTGGTTGTTCTTCCCTCTTTCCTTTGCTTATTAAACTGTCATTCATTCAACCCATGAGTTTTCTCACTTTTGCTTTTCCTGTTCTCTCCTCTGTTCCCCCGTAGGACACGAGGGCTAGGGAACGGCTGCGTGGTGCTTCGCTGCTGGCCAGGATGAACCCTCCTGTTCACCGAGTCTTTCCAAGTGAATGTAGACCTTCCCACTGCATATAGAATCATAGAATCACCTAGGTTGGAAGAGACCTTGAAGATCATCGAGTCCAACCATCAACGTGACACTGCCAAACCCGCCACTAAACCATGTCCCTCAGCACCACGTCTGCCCGGCTTTTAAATACCTCCAGGGATGGTGATTCCACCCCTTCCCTGGGCAGCCTGTTCCAATGTTTGATGACCCTTTCGGTGAAGAAATTATCCCTAATATCCAATCTAAACCTCCCCTGGCACAACTTGAGGCCATTTCCTCTTGTCCTATCACTTGTTACTTGGGAGAAGAGACCAATCCCCACCTGGCTACAGCCTCCTCTCAGCTAGCCATAAAGAGCGATAAGGTCTCCCCTCAGCCTCCTGTTCTCCAGGCTGAACAACCCCAGTGCCCTCAGCCGCTCCTCATAAGACTTGTTCTCTAGACCCCTCACCAGCTCCGTTGCCCTTCTCTGGACACGCTCCAGCCCCTCAATGTCTTTCTTGGAGTGAGGGGCCCAAAACTGAACACAGTATTTGAGGTGGGGCCTCACCAGCACTTCCTGTAACAGAATGTTAGTAATAATCTTTAGTATTTTTGCAAATAAAGCTTTAGATGCTGCCACCAGCGGTTCCACTGCAGACACTCACTTAAATCCACTCATTTAGTATGAGTTTGTTAATCCTTTTCTAGTAGTTCATTGACATGCCAAGCCAAACCTTTTAATAATTGATCCGTCCTCTTTCATGATTTCTTTCTCTACTAAAGCGGGGAGTTGGACTTTGATTTGGTTACCTGTATAGCTCAAAGCCTCAAATTAAAACATAAATTTCAAATTAAAACAAACCCCAAAAACCTAGGACACAAGAGAGAATTGCTCTTCATACCTTAGTGTTTTACATTAATGACGTTGAATGCCGAGGAAATGATGAATAGACAAATAAGAAAAGCATCTGCCTGCCATTTGCAGCCTTTCAAATATTGCTCAAATGTACAGATCAGTTACAGTTTCTGGTATAGGATAGTTCCGGTATAGGATAGTTCCATTTTACTAACAATTGCACTGAAGCACGGCTTCGTACCTTCTTTTCAGCTTCGAAGTAGCCCAACTCAAGGCCTTGCAGTACCACACACTTACAGAACTCATCCTTTCTATCTGTCTACGACACCTGCTACAGCGACCTTTGCCCTGTCACAGAAAATTCTCTTTCTTTTATAGCTGTTCCCACTTGCGTGTTCTCAGCGCTAACCGTACAGGGATGGTATACATAGAAATGACGGGTGATACTTCTGAGCCCCGACTGTACTGAAATGGGAGAAGCAGGGAATGGAGCCCGGCAAACTTTTCCCCAGAGTATCTGCCCTTACTACTACATCATAGAAAACAGAAAGATAGAAAAAAAGGCAGTATTTTTATTTTCCTTCTGGCTAGATGTGGGTTCGTCTGTGGCATCTTCCGCAGGCTTCTTGATTTACCGTGCTAGAAGCTGCAAGCTGGGAAAAAAGTGGTTTTTCCCAAGCCATTTCTTTGAACCTCTCCATGACAGTTTTTGCTCCTTGTTTTGTTATGGTCGGGAAAGAGGGATCTGGCTGCTGGGCCTATATTCGTAACGGGCAATTTGGCATCTCAATCTTGTTGTCTTCCTGCAAGCTGTAAATACCATCGTACAGCAGAAAATATCTAGACCACGACATTGTTGCATCTATGTTTTTATATGATATTTTCTCAAATTACAAAACCAAACCAAGTACTTCTGTTGCAGCTAATGACACAAAACTTTTATCCACGTGAATCTTAAGATGTGTTTTACACGTTATTCAAAGGGACGAGAAAATGGATTCAGAGTGAAGTGCTATCGGTTCCTTATAGAAAAAGCTGTATTAACTCGGTCTCACTTTTGTATTTCTTTCTGAAATGTCTATTGATCAGAAAAAGCACAAAACCAAGAAAGGTGTGAATTAGCTTGGTGGCTATTTCTTCCTTTCAAGGACAACTACATCAACTTAGCCAGAGACTGTATGAATTTCTAAAATTAGCTCCATGAGTGGTAACATAGAAATGAACTTTTTCTTTAACAGTAACCACACCCATGACTTCTGAAACTGTACTTAAAGCCTCCATGGGTTTTTTTAGAATCTTAAAATGTTTCATAGCTAACTCTGTAGTGTAAGCGTCCCACACATAGACACACTTTATATACTAATCCTTTTATAACATGGCTGAGTATAACAACAGAGGTTTACACTCAGTAGATGAGTATGTTGCTCCGCCAACAAAACTTCCAATAGAGTAAAATTTGTGTTGTGACCCTTGTGTTAATATTTACATTTTAAAAAGCATTTTTACCTCTTCAAAGTCCTCTTTGGCTGACGGAAGATCAGTAGCTAAGCTAGCATCCCCCAGGTGTTTCTCCGTTCTCTCTCCTTGCACTACAGTGGTCTTTATGACTTTGCTGACCTTCCGGCCTTCCACTGGTTCAGACTGGAATTTGGAGGCACTAGGCAAAACAGCAGGTTCAGACAGGGTCACCTGTAAGGTTAGAAAGCAGAAGTATCCTGGATATGAATTACATAATGGGTGCTTTTAGTTACTCCATCATTCTTTCTTAATCATTGCCACAGAGAACAAGAATAGAAGAAGTGTCTCACTTTCTGTGTCTACGCATCAAAACAGCGAGCGTACATTTTTACAGCTCTGGAACGAGACGTTCTAAGATACATGCCAGTTCAGAGAGCGGGAACGGCCCTGGATAATTTATTCTGCGGGGCAGCTTTATGCTGGCAAGGTGAAAACCGCTTCTGGAAGCTCAACTAGCCCAAGGGCAGCGGGGGTATCGCTGCCCTCCCACCACACCACAGGCTGCCCTAGTGGCTTACCTGCCGAGGCCACCGGAGTCACACCAAGTAACAAGTGGACCTCTTGCTGTGAATCCTTGCTGTATTCACGCAGGTAGCAAGCACGAGTGGCAGCAGCCCACATCTCAATTTTAAGATATTCTCCTGAGAGATCAGCCACCCTTGTAAAACCAAGGCACTCTTACAGGAGCCACAGACCAGAATATTAGAATACCATGGGAAAGTGACAACCACGATTTTATTTGGCAAAATACGAATTTAATGTATACGGGCTCCATATGATAAAGAGTAGCTCCGGTACGGTCAGCTAACTAAAAAAAATTACTTTGTTTTCTTGTTACCTTACTCTTAGAGCATTACTTCTGATGATTAATTCTGGCAAGAGAAAACGGCAATTGCGTTCTCAGCGTTTCTAATGACTCCTTCTTAAACTGCAGTTAAACTGCTGAAAGCAAGCCCTATCACTAGCTTCTGGCCCTCTCTCACAACCTTAATTTTGCTGATATGACTGTCTGTAGGGCTAACATAGAGAACTAAGATGGGAAAAGATAATCTGAAGAGCACTTACCTTGTCAGGTTGCTTTTTCTTTTTAATTACCTGGCTCTACAAAGAGTTTTCATGAAAGTAATATTTTTTATTTTAGACTCTTCAAAGCAAAGAACACACCAGTAAGTGAAGCCCAATATACTGTATAGTTTTAGAAGGGCTTAGTTGTAGAAACCTAGAGAACATCAGATCATTTCATTACAACATTCACTAATTTTCTTACTAGAGTAAGAGGTATACTAGCAAATACAGATTTGCCATCTATCTTAGTACAAAGCTGCTTTCTTTATGAATTTGGTACTTCTGATAAATCACAGAATCCGTATCCTGACTTATTTTCAGAGAACATGGCCCTCTTTCCCTGCCCAGCTACCCACCCCCCTGTCTTCTCCCTGTCTTTATTCTGAGGTCTTTCCATCTGCAAGAAAACTTTTTTAAATATTATTCAAAACAGAATGTTGTTGGCGTGAGTGAGATGTAAGTAAGTACACTGTTGGTGTCCTGCTGCTTTGAACCATGGCAAGGAAAGCAGAAGATCTGACCTCTGACTGTTCGCTGTCGCTCTTCAGCACAACCCGTTTCACGACTTTGGAATAGCCGTCTCCTTCTTCGACAGTGACAGGTTTTTGTGGTGCTCCTTGCATTAGGACTTCTTCTTTTTCTGTGCCATCTGGAGAAACGTATCGCCGGATGACCTTTCTAGTGACCTGAAGGAATGAAATAGAGCTTTGTCCCAAAAGAATTAGCAATACCATATTCCTTCTTATTCTCTATATAGTATTTTCTACTCAAAGGGCATGTTTTCCTACATAGAAAAACCTGCATAGATGGTTGTGTTTTAGTCTTTCAGATATACACTGAAAACAACCTGCAAGTTGATGCATTCGCCCTACTTAGGTCACCACCCAGCAAAGCTTCCGCAAGCTTATGTCACCAGTGGGCACAATATAGATATTGGAACGACTCTCTAAAGCAGTAGCTATTATTAGGAAAAGAGGTATAGTATTTTAGAGAGGAAACGTACTTCACGACCGCTAGAAAACATTTTCAGAGTGGCATTTTCAAAAAGGCTTCTGAAAGCAAGAGGTTAGCAGCTTGGCTATCAAATGCTTAGAACTAGATTCACAGAGGGACTTGGACATGGCATTGTAACACCGATGGCACTAACCACTGCTGAATTAGTGAGCTAGAATTAACCTACTTAAGAGACTAATCTGGTGCTTAAGCTTTCTAGGCATTGGCAAGCCAAACAAAGAGGAGCAGAAGAGAACGACGGGGTTCAAGATGAGAAATTTCTCAGGAGGCCTGGTATGCATCCCTCTGTGGATGACCCGGAGCTCTACATTTTCGTACGCCTTCCCAGCCCCTTTTGACAAGGTAACACCAAGCAGTTACCTCCCGCTTTTTCCAAAAGCTTATTTGCTGTGATGCTCAATCAGACTGTGTCCCGTATATTTAAGAGGCACAGAGGTGGGGCTAATGGCCTCCCAGGCATGGACCTACCCAGAAGAATATGGTCATGCTCACTCTTGCACAACGTGCCCAGGAGTCTTTGGCTGGGGTTGTTTATTTTAATATGAATCCAAACAGCTTCCAGAGACATGCTATCCAGCTGAGGGTCTATGATGTTTTCTTGGGAGACAGAAGATGGAGTTTGCCACCAGCAGAATTCAGCCAAGTCCTAGACCAGTTCTCTAAGCACTGAGTTGTCAGATGAAGCAAGGAGCACAGAAGTTCCTCTTCCACTTCCATGCTGTGCAGAATTCACTTTTATAAGCATGGTCTGAAAATACTTATTTTATGAGGCCATCACACAAATAAGTACTTTCTATATTCTTTGTGCCATAAAAACTGAACTGTATGTACAGATACAGAAATTTAGGAACCTGGTCAGGCACAGCTGAGTGGAGATTTTGAAGATCTAAAGTCTGGATTTAGATGACTCTAGCAGACCCAGCCTTCCGTTAGCTTCATTAATACAAGCACACATGATCGTAGATAAAATTGTGGTGGTGTGGTTTGTTTTTTGATTTGTTTTGTTTAGGGTTTTTTTGTTTGGTTGGTTGTTGTTGGGTTCTTTTAAACACTTTTCCTCAGAAATGTGGATCTGTGCAGAATTCTCATTGGGTTTAAGTGGGAGAATTAACAAAATACGTCACGTTAGGTTATAAACTGTAACAGAGAACGATCTTGTGAATCAAAGTAATTCTTCAAACTCTGGAACCTCTCGTGAACAGAAATTCTGGTTCCTTCCACGCTCTACTCTTAAAAATCATGCCCGTTCACTGTAGGACAGTAAGAAGGTAGCAAGGGGCATAACTGACAATACCTTCTTTACCACTGTGTGGCCATGTTCATCTGTATATTGCTCTTCTGTGACTGTTTCTGGTGGAATTTCAGGCATACTATCAGCCTGTACGACAAAGAACAAAGTTTTATGAAGCAAGGCCTTCATGTATGTGACTTTCAATAAGCAATTTTAATATTAGTTAATTGGTTAAAGAATGAAAAAAAAATAATTGAGAAATGTTAGAAAAAAATTTGTTCTGCAAATAAATACTTAGAAAGGCAAGCAAAGAAAAGTTATGCCACAATGGACAGGCAAATATACGTTAGTTGATCGTGTTACGTATGGGGTTGAGAAGTCTTCGTCCTCCCCCTACTGAGGCATCTAACAGAATTCAGAATTGGGTTAGCAGTATTACTGTAATCCTCCCCTCAAGAAAAGGTATTGGAATGGCTTATCCAATGCCCATGCATTGTTCAGGAGCATTCCAGCTTCAGGTGCAACACCAGCCAAGAGGCGGTCTCAGCAGCATGCCTAAAGGTGCTACCAGGGCCTAGTCACCACAGGCTCGTGCAATCCTTCAACTCTCAGTACCTGAATAATCACCCGGCGACGAATGACCCTGGTAGTGACCATCTCGTCCTCGTCGGAGCTGGTCTCCAACCCACCTAACTCCTCTGCTAGCTCCTAGTGGAAGCATGGAAGCAGTGCTCTGTTGTATGTGGTGCTAGCAGTACTTACAGGTTCTGTCTTGTTTTCCTCTAAAACCGTCTTCACTTCTGAAAATTTTTGCTTTTAGCGTTTTGGCCTCTTACCTGACTTGAAGCTGTGAAACACTGGTGCGGGGTGGGAGGCTTTGGCCACTCGGCTATACATTAGCTGTTCATTAGCATATTGAAAAAAGAAGGGTGACCCTTTGGGGTACTAATTCTATAGGGTGCTCTTAGTGCTCTTAAGGTTGCCACGGACGAGCCTGAAATTTGTGGCATGACATCATTGCAGGTGGACTACAAGGTCTTACTAACACCAACTCTGGAATTCATACATATTGCATATGGTTTCTGTATTAATTACACAGAAAATTTTACGGAAGCCTTTTAATCCTCCATACTGGGAAGTACATAGTGCCGCATATAGACAATTAGGACTAAACAGTTTTAATTAGAGGACAACGTATCAATAGCCTTGGCACTGGAAAGATCAAGAAAAATTAGTAACAAGCGTTGAAGAAGTTCTCTGTCCTGCATAGGGAAGAATTAAAAATTTAAATGAAGAGGTCAGAAGGCAAAGGGAAGCTGAAAAGAACTACTTGGGAAATATCAAGAGTATAAAAGCATAAAGAGGAAAACAAATAAGGGGAGGGGAGTTTGTTTCTTTTTGGTGGTGCTGGTTGTTGTTGTTGTTTTACTTTAATAAAAGAACTGGAGGGAAAAAGCAGCGCATTATCTTTGAGGGCAGCCTTTCCTACGGCAGCCATTGTATTGAGTCCTACTGTAACTAACCTTCCAACATCCGAGTTATCCTACACCTCCTACACAGATCCCAGAGGCACAGCTCTGAAACTCTTCACTCTAGAGGTGGTACATTTGGCAACGTAAACATCAAAGACGGAAGAGCCTGTTTCTAGGTGAATGTCAAAACAGGAAACAATTTCTGCTTAAGTAGAACTGCACTTTCTCTGCTGTAACTTCACTGATAAAACTAATTTCCTGCCCAATACGTCTTCTCCTTTTCTTCCACTTAGAACAGGCAAAGCAGGCTGTTTATTCTTCAATTTTTATCTGCCAAGTAATTTAAATTCCCCACTAAAAGCCATACAGTTGCTTTCTGTCATTGCCTCTTGACGCCTTCCCCTCTACAAACGTTGCAATGAGGTTCCTTCGTCTTACACAACCAATGACCTACCTCACATAGTTCTTGTTCTTATCTTCCATCTCCTATCTCCATTTCTCTTTACTGCTTGCATGCTACATAAACACCACTCTCAAGTTCTTTTCTTCCAGCACATTCTTAGTATTCTGCAACGTACATCCTGCTGCCTCTTTTCCATCTAATTCACTTTATGGTATTTTTCATGTCATTCTTCGTGCTGCTCTGGGCTAGTCCTGCTTTTCTTCATAAGCTTTTCACATTATTACTTTGTCTTTCGTGATATCTGTTTTTCAGCTTTCACTTGTACGTGGTTTGTCTCTGCACCTGTACTTTACATTAATTCTCTCTCACATGCATGGACATAACTGTCACAGACCAAAGGACAAATAAGGGTAGCAGAACCAGAATTACAGTCTAGGCTTTAGGATCTGGGTTTTGCTTCAGCTTTGAAAACCTCTATACAAATGACTATAGCTAGCCCTTATAACCACAGAGGAACGGAGAAAAGACTTGGTTGCAGATGGGGATTAATTAGGCCGATTAAAAATATTCTCACCTTAAGGAATGAGTGAGACATAAAACTTGTTCTTTTGTGTCAATTACTTGGAGGCAAAGTTGTTATTTACCTTTTCTAAAGATTCCTCTTCATAGCCTTTTCCAAACTTTTCTGTCTGCTCATCAGTTGACTCCACTATCACTAGACTAGTTCTCCTTGGAGAGAGGTCACCCCGGTGGAGCTGGGGATCCTCGGGCTCTTGGATGATGGGAGAGTCACCTCTCTGAGCAGATGACGGGGGCTGTGGGGATGGTTTTTCTCTCTCTTCTTTTGCCTCACTGAAGTGTGCGGATTTTTCACTTGCTGCTTTTCCAGTGGACTGCTCTGTTCCTGGAGTTGTGACGCTGTGAATTACACGTTCAAGGAAAGTTACTACTATGCAGTGCCTTCCAGTTTCCATAAACGGAACATTATGCACCGATTAAATATTGTTATGTTGTCTATCGTCTAGCCAAGTCTAGAAATAACTGATACTCCTTGACAATAACTACAGAGCAATTTGGCTAGGAAGCCCTCTCATCTTTCTGACCCAAGAAAATCTCCAAATGGATGTCCAATGTTGCACCGACTAACTTGTACCCATCACCCCTCATCTTCTCCATGTCACTCCTTGTGAAAAGGGAGTCTCTATCTTCTTCGTAGCCACCCTTTAAATACTGGAACGTGGTGATAAGGTCTCCCCTTTTTTCCCTCCCTTTTTTTCTCCCTTCTTTTTTCAAGGCTGAACAAATTCAGTTCTCTCAGCCTTTCCTCACACAGCAGGCTTCCCAGTCCTTTGATCATCTTGGTGGTGCTTCTCTGGACCTTCTCCAGCCTGTCCATGTCTTTTTTGCATAGCAGAGACCAAAACTGAACACAGTATTCCAGGTGTGGCCTGACAGACATGCCAGAATATCAAAACTGATTAGGGATGGTGGAAAGAAAGAAACATGATCCTTCCAAGTTCCTTTCCAAATGAAACCAACCCGACTGATAGCCCCAAATCAGAATTCAAGGCTTTGCTGTGCAGGTCTTCTAAATCTATACTTTATCATGTGTTGTTCCCTTTTGTACTTTTGTCTTGTCTGTATAAAACCCTGTTTCTGTTCCTTTGGCCATCTGACATTTATTTTTCAAAATCTAATTCCTAATATGTCGTTATGAGTTTTGTAAGTAATGATTAACTTGGAAAATTTTTGCCTCAATTGAAAAAGCCATCCTGAAGTTGAAGAAAGACCCCTCTAGTGTTAATTCCATTGAGTTTAACTTTACTTGCCATCCAACATACGAAAAATATACACAGTTTGCAAGGAAACCCCACCTCTACATTCTCCCTCTTTTCTTTCATACGTACTAGACTAGATTATTGCTTTGTGTTCACAGGGACAAACTGACTTTCTCTCCTAACCCTTAAGGCTTCCTCCACATGGATTAAAAAGTCAAACCTGCGGTAGGAACTAATTAACTGGTGTGCACAACTGGAGGAAAATTCTAGTGAGTTCATATGTTTCAAAGAAAACAATAAAATCTTCTTATTACACAGGGAAGAGATAATCTGTTGCACATAGGTTTTATTCTGGTCTTTTGACACTTACAAATATTCCTGTTGCGAAGCAGATGGTTTTTCTGGCACATCTTGGGGTTTCCCTGAGAATTCAGCTTCTACTTGTTCCTTATGTGCTTGTCTCAGGAGCTCAGCCATTGATACTTCTGCCTCACTCCTGGGAGTACTGTCCTGAAAAGGAGAATAACTGACAGACACGTCTTCCTCGGAGACAATAGGAGGGTGTTCAGTTGGCTCACTGTCTTTAGATATTCTGTGTTGTTGTTCTTGCTTATGCCTCGAACTGTACACTTCTTCTTGCAGTGCAGAAAACCCTTTAAAAAACAGAGAGACGAGAAATGTCATTACAAGTCTTACTAGAATGCAGGAAGTCCTTTTCATTCTCCGTGTGCATTTAAAATCCCTGGATGGGACACATTACCTGAAATTTTTAGACATCTTGAGTGGGAGAGGATGTAACCTCTCCAAGTAGCTGAAGGAACACTGGATTACCACTACCAATAGTGAATCTTGACAGTAACAGGCAAAATAAAATTTACCCAGAAATTTACCTGGAGTCATTAATCTTGAGACCATCAAAGTACAAAACAAGATTCACAATGTATTTTTTCCAGCAGATTAGGATAGGTTTTAGTGACTTTTTCCCCCATCCATTATTTAGCTGCTTATGGAAAAAAATAACTACACGAGTATGGACGAAGACATTCATACGGGACTAGGTGCCAGAACTAGCTAATCTATGTGCTTCCAAGCATATAAACACATCCACCCACCCCCAACCCCTCATCTCAAAGCAAGGGCTCTCAATCTGCAAAACGTGCAAAATAACACATGTGTTTCTGTTCCACAGGCTACAAGTCACAAACTTGGGCTTCTGTTTTTCCTTACTAGCCACGTTCACTAGGATCCTGTTGAACTCTGGAGAATAGCTTGGGGGAAAACATAACTGCTTGTGCTGACTTTGAGCTGGACATGGAGGTTAATGTTCTCAAATTAATCGGTTGTAATATTAGAATGCTAATTATAGCAAACAACCTTCTGTTCCTACATTCTCTTAAAGATGGGACGTTTGCAGCTGTCTAATGTTTTACCGAGCTACCAGTTCAATACTAAGTTAAGAATGTAAAAGTATCACTTCCAGAAAAGAGAATTTTATTTCACATAATTTGGAGGTGTTTCTTTAGTTTACAACCATTGATCTAATCTACCCAACTTTTAAATTTAAGAAATCCAACAGCATCATGGCAGAATTACAATACCCTGGATCCAAAGGTTTTTCCAAAGCATGGAGTAATTTGCCTTTTACAAATCTTGGTCAAATCCTAATGCAACCTTCTTAACTTTCATGAAAGTACGTGTATAAGCAAAAAAAACCCCAAGAAACTGGGCATAAGTATCTGCAGTAGTTTCTGACAACGTTCCTTTATTTGCTTTATACGAATCAGCTAATGCAGAGATCTTACACCTGGTGAAACAGGGCCCCGTGTGATGTCATGCTTGCGTTCATCCGTATTATCTGCGCTTTCAAAATGAGATTCTAGCGCTCAGTCATACGAGTTAACAGATTATCCTAGTCAAACGTTTCAGAACACAAGCTAGTGCTTAGAGGAGATAACCTGGGCAGTCTGGATCAGGAGGTGTTTACCTTCACTATGGTCCAATCCTATTGTTTGTTCAATTTCCGCGTACGTGCGAGTGCCGTGGACCTGCATGGACTCTATGCCGCTGGTCTCCATTAGGTGAACAATATCCATTCGGTTGATTTTTGTAAGACACTGGGTCAGATTTGTATCTGTGGCATTAGAACAACACCATATAGCTGCATTAAGAATTTCACATGCTCTCTCCCTTCTTTTTTCCATATGAAGGACATATATAGGATACTGAGCAATATAGTATCATATATAAAATATGCATTTAGAAGCATTGCTACATAAAATCTAAAATTAACTGAAGGGCCGCCTGTAAAAATTACTACTCTTTTTTTTTTTCCTTTAGCATATTTGTTTATTTTCCCCAAACATTTTTCAGTTTAGGAAAAAGGCCTCAGTGTTTTTTCCACTTCTTTGCTGTAAGATGTTCTGCCGTGCCCTCAAATGAACAAGATTAAACTCTGAGAATCCTCTGATATGCCATGTTATACAGACAAGCTTACAAAAAAAAGAAATTGCCATTCTTTCTATAGCCTAAATTTTACCCAAATATTCTTTTTGTAATTATAACACACATCTGTCACCTCAACCAGCAAACTGGAGACAGTTATATGCACTGTATCTGGAAACGAACCTGTCGCGTGTTTCCCATCCCTTTCAAGCCAGTATTTGAGGAGTGCGTGGCTCTGGTCTTGAAGTGAATTAGGATTTTCAATTCGGATCTGGTGAATTTGCTCTTCTGTGAAATCCAGTTCTCTTGCTAGCTCTGAAAAAGAAATCCATCTCTGTAAAGACGTCTTTTTCTTTCTCCCCGCCTGGCATCTATTTTACGGCAAAATGGATTACAGCCTTTTCTGAAACCAAATTCTCTTTGCTTCTATGCGCCTCATGTTATATTTAGCGACATCGGTAAACAGTAAGTTCACGACAAAGGCAGAAATGGCGTTATGCCTAGAAGCGGTGGGTTTGCGTGAGCTTTTATTTTTTGTGCCTACCATTCCTAGTTCTCAGAGGCATGGCACTAGAATCATAGAATCGTTTAGGCTGGAAAAGACCTTTAAGATCATCTAGTCCAACCATTGACCCTACTGGCAAAATTTAGCAGCGACAAGCCGACAAATAGAGTGCAGTTGCAGAAATAGCCCACGAGCAGATAAAAATGTTTCTAGCTACAAAGCACCATGCTCAGCAGATTCTATCTGCTGAAATGTTGAGTATTTCAGAAACTTTGATCAAACTCCACTAAAAGAATTCATTTTAAGTAATGGCATTTCGTAGGGCTAGATTAAAGCATAAAACTCCTACTCCCCTGGACTTGTTTCATTGAAAGAAAAGTAAGTGTCTGTGAATTACAGTTGAAACCCAAAAAGTACAAATGTGAAACTAGGAATAACTGATGCCTTTCTGATGTAGCATAGGCTCAGACTGCAGTCCAGAAAAGAGAAAAGATTTAATAGTCTTTAACATCTTTACTGTATCCAGAACCAGAAGGAGCTTTCTGCCATCACCAAACTATGATGCAACTGTCGAAACGGGTCATCAAATGAGTTAAAGCTATGGAGAATTTGTGAGATTCCTACTGTTATTCCTGGTCTCCAGATTTCTGCTTCTTTCACAAAGAAGGATTCATATTCTCTTCCATTGTCATTATCGCTAGAGTGGCACGGACTTGATTTTGGAGGGTGTCATGTTTTAACAGGGTGGAGGGAACCCTAATCACAAACCCCAGATAACCGTATTTCCAGGCTGGCTTATGAACTGCTGCGATTGCAAACTTCAACAAATATACGGTAACTACACATTAGATTCAAATCCTAGGTAGTCAAATAAATTTGAACAGAAACCCACCACTATTTTATCCCCCAAAGTAACATTTGACGCAGTAATCTTTACTATAATCAATCTTTCCCATAATACATAGCAGGAATATTTATGCAGGTGTATTACCCTGCCCTCTCTAAAATGCTATAAAACATGAAAGTCTATTTTGATGAGCATCCATTTTTTTCAAATTGCCTTTTATGTAACATGTTCAGCAGATTCCTAATCTGTTACATCGCATATGTCCAAGTCCTACTGATGTCAAGATAATCCATGTTGGGATGAGCGACATACGCTCCCAGTCTTCTCCATGGATTGAAATAGAGGACAGGAAAGGAAGAGGTGAGTAACATAAGCAAAAGTATCACTGATATTTTGCATATACTCTGAAGATGCTTATAAAAACAGTATAGAGCACGATCTTCATTATCAAGGAGTTAGCATTTTTGCTGTGGTATACAACTCTAACTCCTAGAGCCTGGCTTGTTTTCAGGAGCGCGGTATTGCTCTAGGGATAGATACAAAAACGTGTAGACCTGACTTAATTTTTTTGGTAGCAATTTTTGCTTTGATTGCACAGTTTGACACAACACTGAGATCTCTGCACAGCTCTTTTTTTTTTTTCTTTCTAAACACTTTTGAGCTGATTTTCAGTGACAGATGTCTGCATTTCATTCTGTGTTACTTTCACTTGTCCCCAGCAATGTTACAGAATCACAGCATCACAGGGGTCGGAAGGGACCTCTGGAGATCATCTGGTCCAGCCCCCCTGCCAGAGCAGGGTCACCTACAGCAGGTTGCATAGTACGGCATCCAGGCGGGTTTGGAATGTCCCCAGAGTCGGAGACTCCACCAGCTCTCTGGGCAGCCTCTTCCAGTGCTCTGCCACCCTCAAAGTCAACAAGTTCCTCCTCATGTTCAGATGGAACTTCCTGTGGTCAAGTTTGTGCCCGTCAGCTCTTGTCCTATCACTGGGCACCCCTGAAAAAAGACTGGTCCCATCCTCCCAGCACCCTCCCTTGAAGTATTTGTAAGCATTTATGAGATGCCCCCTCAGCCTTCTCTCCTCCAGACTAAGACGATCCAAGTCCCTCAGCCTTTCCTCATAAGAAAGATGTTCCAGCCCCCCTAATCAGCTTTGTAGCCCTCTGCTGTACCCTCTCCAGCAGTTCCCTGTCCTTCTTGAACTGTCTCAGATCTCTTAAATCCACAATATTAAAGTGATTGTTACAAATAGGTCCCTTTTTTATCCCTTTTTCCTCAGCACAATTCTATAGAAAAGAAGCTGATGTCATTTATCTCCACAGTGGCCTTCAAGCTCAGGTGTTCCAGAACACAGATGATGTTTATTCATGTATTGATATACCTTCTAGCTAGAGTTGTTGCATTTTGCAAGAAAGAGTAAGGTAACATACACCAGCTCTTTGTCACTCTCTCGTCCTAGGAGTTTTCCCTCCGGAGATGCCGCAGCAGGTGCGGAGACCTTACCTCTGTATCGGAATTCTTACCTGATAGGCTATAGGAATCTTAGTGACCTGAAGATGGTAAGCTACTGAAATATTTCTATAAAACATATTTAGATAATCAGGAAATCATCTGTAAGAAACATGAAAAAAGGGAGGAATGCTCGCCTCCTTTCTCTCTGGAGCAGACGACATGCATTTTACCTGTCCAGCTGAATCCAAGGTGATCAGCAATGTGGGCCAGTCTTTCCTCTGTCCTCTCCTGATCATCCTGTTGATCTAAAGGTCAAAGAAAGCCACAAGTTGCCTTTTACAAGTTAAAAACCTTTTTCATAGGTGATATAGCCCAAGAAGGGCAAGTGCTTTTTTTTCTAACTGCTGTAATCTAAATGTGGCTATTACAACTGGGTAACTAAAGCCAGGCTAAAAATAAATGAAAAAAAAGCTTGATTTTTCAAAAAGCACAGGACTACAGGACTATCTACATTTCCCATTTGAAAATCAGGCTTTCATGTGAAAATCTAAACAAGGACTGAAGCGCCTACTGTGCCTATTTTGGCCAAGCATTTTAGTCTAAAACTTCATTCTAACATTAAATTGAAGACTTGAACTAAGTCAAGAGCCATAATTTTCCATGCCTCCTTAGTAAACGCCAACATTGAAATATTCATCTGGACTGGTGCTTCTAATTATGCTCTTTCTGTTGTAGGGAAAGTTTTGTTCAAACAGTCCATATGGCACTTCGTATTATGGTTTGCATTTGAGATATTGTTAATTTAAGTGTCCTTGACCCTTTCAACTAGGGAGCGATACGAAATACTTACAATGAAGGCAAGGAAAAATCAGATGTTCATTCGCCAGTCTTCATTTATTTCGGTAACAGTGAGACTGGCTGTTCCTCCCATCCCCAAAGCTAATTTGAGGATGGCAGAACTTGAGTTTTGATTTTCCCTGAACGCACACATGGATTGCGATCTCTCAGATCAGAAAATGGCTTAGGGCTAACGACATACGCATGTTTCATTTTAGCTAATGGATTTCCATAATGGCTACTCAGTGGCAGTACGCAAGTAGGTGAGAGGAAAACCAAACACCAGAAAACTTGTACGAAAGTTACCGGTGACACAGAATTTTCTTGAGACACAGATCGTCAAAAAAAAGGAACGTGAAAAACTTAGTTGTTTAAAACTTCTGTAGATTTCTTTAGGTAACAACTCAAAAGAAAATGAATTTGCCTGTCTCAGTTTCAGTCAACGCCCAAATATTTCATTATTAGTAAAAATTAACAGTTAAGAATAGGGCCAGGGAAAGCCAAAAGCCAAAATGTGCATGACCTGAGCAATCAGTTTAATGGCAAAACAATACATAGTTTTAGAAGTGTTTTTGTTCATTAAGGTAACACTTCCCATAAGCATTCATGGTTTGCAATCTTGAGATTGTTTCACAGACAAGAAAAATACAGACACAACACAAAAAAAAACCAAACACGGCTCACAGGGGAAAAAAAACCAAACTACAACTAACCACCAAAAGCTTAAAAGAAAATGCCACAGAGATTACACGTGTATACAAACATACGTACACGCACACACACCCCAAAGGAAACAAAAAACCAAAAAGTTTAATTCATGACATGCGTCGCACAGGGAATCCCAGTCGTTGGCAAATACCTTCAGCATGGTCATGGACATTTTCATCAGGGATACGTTCAATCTGAGTCTCTACAGACTCATCCCAAATGGGTCTGGTGTCAAAGATGTCTTCAGGAACTGACTGCTGAGTCTCACTGGATGGCACATTTTCAATAACTGAAACTTCTAGGGCGCTACTGCTTTCATCATCTGAAACTAATTCTTGTTCTCTCTCTGACTGCGTGAGTCTTTCCACTAATTTAGAAGCTTCATCACTAATTTCTTCAAAGAATTCTATGGAGTTTTTGTAAAGGTCAAAAAAATGTTCCTTACTTTCTTTTGTGGGACTACAGGCACTGCGGGAGGCTGTAGTGCTTCTGCTTTTAACTGGCAACCGTGACGAAAATACCTTGGGTCTTGCTGCTGTTGCCTCATCTGAGTCTAGCTCAAGCTTCATCTCTCTCTCCCTCTCCCTGGTCTCTGCTTCTGCCTCAGCATAACTCCTAGCTTTTATCGAACGTTTAGTCTTTGGGTCCATGGGAATACTTGCATCAGATTCCGATTTACTTCGGTTATCTTGTTTCATAGGTAGTTTGCTTGTCATGTCAAGAGCTTTGGGTGACTCTAGCTTGCGGGCAGATGTGTCTGTGTACGTGTACTGCTGGTCACCTTTTTGGAAAGCTGCTTTGACAGGAATTTTAGACTTTGGTTTTGCTTGGTCATCTTTTCCTTCACACTGCAAACTGTCTGGGAAGCTGTCTGCGGGAAGGCTCTCATTTTCCAATGGTTGCAAGGATTGCGATGCAGCAGCGGCTGTTCTTACAGGAATTTTGGATTTGCTTTCACAAGAAGGCACTCTCTCCATTAGAGCAGTAGGGATTTCAATCACAGATCTCTGTTCCTCTGGTGAAGAGTCTGGGGACTCATCACCCTGTTCAGAACAAACTAATCTAGTGACTTTGGAAAAATCTAATTCATCTTCTACTACAGACTGCTCAGGAGAGATAGGGCAAGGCACCTGACTGCTATCAACCATGTCAGTCTCCGTTCTGGAGAGGGGCTCAGCTTCAGAGGCAGCGGTTTCTTTCTTTGGTGATTTTGAAGAAGCTGAAATACCCATTTTAATCGGAATTCTGGATTTAAGATCTACTTTTGTGGTGCCTATGCTGACACCTTCATCTGTCATTTCCTCTGATTTATCACTAGACTCAGATGCTGGGGGTGAATATGTCAATGTATCTTTTTCTTGTATATCTGAGTCCTCTGTTTCTGAAGGTGAAAATGGATCTGGTGAGCTCTTCAGCTTAGAAGATTCCACCTCTGCTGCCTCTTTCACTTCTTCAGATAAAGAAACTTCTTCCTGAGGCTGCTGCCCCATTTGGAAGAAGTGAAAGCTTTCATCTGGATAGTTCCTTTTGGTCATGTCAATGGCTCCACTTCTAGTCATTTCAAACAACTTTCCTTCCTGAAAAAGAAAAGGATTTTGTTCGCTAAGTGGTGTCCCTTCTTCAGTGGGTGTTCTGGCTGGTGTTGTATCGGGTGTTGTGCCTTGTGATCGCCTGTCTACCATCAACCCAAATATCTTTTGTTCCTCTTCCTTCACCCGAGCTTCAAAAGCTTCATCATCTTCACGTATTTCACTCCACATGTCAGAATCCACATCAGTTTTAGTGATGACGACTTGGCTGATCAAGTTCTCTGTTTCAACTCTTGCATCCTCCTCAAGGCCAGATTCAGCTAATTTTGTGGCATCTGATGCCGAAGACCCTTGTGACATTTTCTGAAACGCATCCTCTGGTTTTGGCTCTATTTCCATATATACTTCCTCTGAAGAGTGATGTTCACCACCTGTGTCTCTAAGTAAAGCTTCACCAGTCTGATCTTTTCCTTCTTCAATTGAATAGTTTTCCCTAGGTAGCAGACTTCTACCAGACCCTACCTTACTTTCAGAGTCAGTAAAGAAATGTTCAGAAGACACATTTTCATAAGGGCTTACTATATAAGGACCACTACTTTCAGCAGCATCTGCTACACAACTTTCAAGTTCCACTGTTTCAGTGGTAAGGGATGAATACTCTGGTAAGGGTTCCTCAGCATGAGTATCTCTCTGAGATGTTTCAAAATCTGTCTCTGCTTTTCCCAAAGCAGAATGGTCAGTGGTATCATCTTCAGCCAGTTTGCCATCTTGTGGTACAGAGTACTCAGTGGTACTGTGTCCACAAGAACTACCATCTACCTTCTCAGACAGGGCTCCTGTAGAAATGAGATCTGTGTGGGTTAACAATGCGGTGGTTTTGACATCTTTTTCGTGTTGCTGTAGTGTAAGGGAAGGCTCAACACAAACTTCTTTTTGAGAACTGTCACCAATGGAACGACACAGAGCACCCCCACATTGTGTGACTGGGGCGTGGGGACTCACTGCCTCACTGCCATCTCTACCGTCACATTTTGAATCACCGGTTTCTGCTGATGCACAGCCATCAGAATAACAACTGCCTGATTCTCTTGTGGAAGCCTTACAGCTGCCCCCAAGGATAAGTGGTTCCTCTCTGTCATCTTCTGTTGGCTTGTCCTGTTCTGCTTTAACTGCACCTATCCTGATAGAGCATTGTTTGGAATCAATGGGTTGAAAACCTGCTTCGTCAGAGCTAGAACTGGAGTCGATACTGGATGGTAGCGGTGAGGGTGGCTGCACTCGGATCACAGGCTCCATTAAGAGGCCTGAATCGGCTTCTTTTTTTAGCTGAGTCAGTTCTGGCTCACTTTCTGAAGAGGAAGAACTTTTTCTAGATTCAGCTGCAGACATCACCACTGTAGGTATATCTTTTTCTTCTACAGCTGTTGACTCCGGTTCTTCAGCTTCACGTGCAGCTTCTGAATCAGCAACTCCTGAAGATTCATCTTGCTTACAATCCTTTTTGTAATCCCTCTTCTGTTTTGCTTCTTGTTCTAATTCATCAAACATTTTGATTTTGGTCACCATTTTAAACATCTCCTCTTCAGGGGTGAATCTCTTCTTTGGTTCACTTTCACAGTCATCTTCTGGTTCTTCACTGACTTCAGGGATCACGGCCGACTTTGGTATGTTTGACAGTGCCTGGGAGTCTGCCGTTTTAGGTGTGATTTCGTAGCTAATTTCTTCAGAACTAGGAGTTTCAGGTGAAAGGGGACTTTTCCCTGAACTCTCCATGAGGGACGTTTGCTCTAGACTGTCATCATCAGCACTTCCCTCAGGGTCACGGAGAATCCTGGAACGCACCGATGCCAGCTCTGGGCAGGTTTCTCCTTTGCTAAGAACAGACTGAAGGGGACCCTGCCCCAAAATACCAGCCTTCACTGTTTGTTCTACAGGGCTACTTTCAAGGGAATCACGGCAAGGAGACTCTTTCATAGGACTGGGCTCCAAAGAATCAGGCGTTTTGTGTGATGAGTTATCTTCTAGTACTGGGCTTGCTTCCAGTGAGTCTTTATGACTTAGAGCCAAAGAGTCATCTGCAACTGGGCTAAAGCTTTCACTATCATGGCTAGCAAGTGACAGTTCCAATTTCTGGGGACTTCTAACCACAACACGGCGTTCACAGGTTATATCTTTTTCTTTCTCTAAAGCAGTGTCATGTGTTTCAGAAGACTTAGTTAAATGTGCAGTGGTTCTGGATTCTTTCTCCCTGCTAATCTCTTTCATACTGGAAGCTGAGCTACTTTCTTTAAGTTTATCAGCCTCTTCTTCAGAGGCTGTAGGTACAAGCTCTTCTGATACATGGTCAGAATGAGACTTACTAGTCTCAGTAACAGCATCTAGCTGTCTTTCAGTAATACCTTTTTCATCTTCCTTTGGAGAGAGTTCCTTCGGAGAACATGTTTCTGCTGTTGTGTGTGCTCTAGCTGTTCCTTTAGCATCTTCATTTTGCCCATCAGTTTTCTTTGGTGAGAATGAAAGGCTTTCAGGGCTTGTTTCTGGAGTCTCTGCCAGACCCTCATGCTTATAACTTTCCTCAGAGCTGATTTGAGGGGTTCCGTCAAGTAGGCTACCTGGAGAATCAGCCACACCTTCGTGTTTGAGGCTCTCCGAGCTCCCATCAAAAGCAGCACTTTGCAGAGAAAGAGCAGGAAGGAATCCATCTTTCACATACTCTGTGGGAAAAGCAACACTGAAAGGACTGGTCAGTACTTGCTCCAAGTTAAGCTCTCCCTCCTCTGTCACTGAAAGGTGTCGGAACTGCTGATATTTGTCATTATCCTCCAGTTCTTCTTTAATGACGTCAGAAAAGTCTGTTGAGGTTTTTCTGTCAGGGCTGATCTGGAAGTCAGTATCTCCTTGGTCATCAGAAGTTCTGCCCTTCACAACCGCTGTATCTTTGGCACTTTCCTCGTCGAATACTGGAGGGAGAGGTTCAGCTGGTTTTTTGCTGCTCTGCTCTTTTACCTGGTCTTTACCTACGGCTTTCTTGGTAATTTCGACCGTAGAAATTTGCATTTTTCCTTTTTTCAATTGTGGCTCTTTCTCTGCTTTTGATATCGTGCTTTGTTTGTCCTTCTGTTTGTCTGTCTTGTGGCTCGATACTCGCCTCGTTTCACTTTGTGAAGAAATTGTTTTCCTCCGGGTTGTCTCCTTCTCAGGGAGCTGCTGCTTCTGTTTGACAGATTTGTGCTCAAACAGTCCGGATATATTCTTGGATGGGTCTTGACCTGACTGGAAGGCTTTCATCAGTTCACGCACTGACATGGTCTCTTCAAGTCTTTCCGTCTTAGAAGAAGGTGAAACAGGGGGTTGTGCTTTGTGTGCTACCGGTTTTTTGACTTGCACTGGTCTTTTAGGAGCCTTTTCGGCAGTGCCTTCTCTTGTTTGAATTCTGACGGGCAGTTTTGACCGTATTTTTTGTTCATCTTCCACTCGTTTCTGAAGAGCTTTAACTTTATCTTTTATTGAGCCAATAGGAGTTTCCTCTATAACAGGGGATACAGCTTTAGCCTCAGGAGCAGCTGTCAGTGTTAAGCCAGGTTCATCACCCAGCGACTCATCTGGAGTGAGCTTCGTTAGTCCCAGTTGGTCTTCGCTGCTGTGCATCTTGCCTTCCTTTTGCTTTTGCTTGTCTCTTAATTTTGTCCTAACTGGCTTTTTAATTTCTAAGGCTGGCTTGTGTTGCTCCTGCGGACTCGGTGTTTCAGTTGTTGGAGATTCCCGTCCTTCTTTTTCAGAATCCCTGCTTATTACTACAGCTTCAAATCTCTCTTCTACTAAGTCTTCTTGTAAGGCCTGCGGCTCTACCTCATGAAGAGAAACATACGTTTTTAAATCCTCTGTAAGGTAATCTACCATTCCTGTCATGTCTGGCTTCTCCATTTTTGTTGTCCCTTTGTCTACCCTGACTTCTACACAGGTAGGTTCAGTGACTTCTAACGGAGCATTTCTTCTCGCCTCTTCAATTTCTTCATCGCTGACAATGATCCATTCTTCTTCTACAAGTTCTTGTTTGGAAAGGGACTTCTGCAAACCATGTTCTTCTCTGGTGTAGGATCCACCTCTCAGAATTTCATTTACTTTTTCCAAGTCTTCTTTCACTCTTTCAACTATTTCAAAAGGCTCTCCTGGCTCTTCTTCAGCGGGTTTTCCAAGATCTTTCACTTTAATGGAGCCTGATTTATCGGAAGGGTCTGTTGTCAAGATGGCAGTCATTTTGATCAAATCTTGTTTCATCTCAGAAACTTCAGACAACAGGTCTGGACTGGCTAGTACAGGGACTTCATTAACCAGATGGCTTTTCAGGATAGAAGTTTCTGTAGATTCTGTCTCGTCATCTTTGATGCGAATGAAAAACATTGAAAGTAAAATGGAAATCAAAAATAGAGATTGGAAAATGTAATCAGGACTGAAAATGACAGTCTTTGGTTGCAGTGGTAGGAAGGTCAACAAAATGGGCCAGGAATGGTGGATCCACAAGATCTGAGGGTACAAGAGCAAAGCAAAGCTAACAGGGAGGGGGAAAAAAATAAAACCGAAAAGGAAAATGGCAGGAAATAACTTGCTTAACTTTATCAATATAGCACAACCACGCATACATTATCAAAGCTGTAACGAACCAAATCAGGACACCACTAAAAAAAAAAGCCAAAACAACAACAACAACAAAATTTAAAATTAAAAACAGAAGAAACACAGTGAAGATACACAAAGATAGGCATCTCAAGATTGTTCGGATGTTACAGATCAATGTTCAAATAAAAATAAACAAGAAAAAAGGGGGAAAGCATTAGAACTGATTGAAAGTCGATTTCCTCTAAGAGAAAGCCAGTGTTAGCAAACTGTCAGAATAACATTGGGTTAACATTATTTTTTTTTTTTTCTCAATGACCAAAATAAAAAGTTAAAAGTAATTCTGCGGTAATCTAAAATCTGATCAAATATGTAGAGATCTGAATCAGCTGCAAACCGGCATTTCGTCTAAGGGGATTTCACACCTAAACAATGAAACAAACATTCTTTTAAGAGGCATGGTCCTTTCCTTGGAACATCCTCATTGACAACTAATGAATTGACTGAGGAAAGAGAAGACAGAGAAGAAAAGGAGAGATAATAAGAAAAAACTGTGAATCAACTTAGAAGTGATTTCAAAGTTTTAAAAAATGTAATGTATGGCAACCAAAAATCAGAGACAGTCACACTAGACACATACGTACAATTCATGTAAGGCAAGTTATTTCCATGCAAAGCAAAGGTGTTGAAATGCTGCTGGGTATGTAGCGTCAGTTAAAAAACAAGAGCTCTCAAAATTAATCGTATAAATTAAAGATACATGAAAACATTGCAAAACATACTGTGGTGAAATATTTGTCTAATCTGTGCAATCAATATACAGTACGTTGGATGTAGGCAATTCCCATTATGCCACAACTGCCTGCTGGGAATACTATTAATTTCAGGAAGGACTACTAGAAAATGTGTACTGAAGAGAACAAAACATGGGACGACTGAAGCAAGTAACGAACAGAATGCAATGCTTAGAAATTATAATTGTGCATTTTTCTTTTAAAGGCAGTACACCACATGAAACGTGACACATTTCTGCACCCCAGTCTAAAAGTCAAAGTAGTAACGCAAATGAGGAGAACCTAAGCAATACGTAATTATCTGAATATCCTTGTAAAAAATATGCATTTTGCTACACTATTCTCCTGCGCGTCATGACTGCTAAATGTTTGTGCTGTGCATTATTATAACCAGATCGCTGGGAGTGATTTTGGTGCTTGGGCGCTGCTGTTTTTAGTGGGAACTATCCAGCGCATAGCGAAACGCTATCTAGTGACGCTGTAGATTTGAAATACGTATTTTCATAAATGTCAAATGGATGACTGTCTCACTGGCCAAAGTCAGGTTGGTTAGCCTGAAGCAAAGAAGCTCCAGTGGGAAGAAAAACACAAGTGCTATCCGAAGAGTGTGTTTACGGGGGTTCTCTGTGGTCTAGCTAGTTAGCGGAGTGAGGAAGCAGAGGGAGAAGCACTACTGGAGAAAAGTAAGAGAACTCCCACACTGCCAGGAATGGTCAACAGCTGTCGGTAAACACAACTGGTAGAGTGCAGGACAAGGACCTTTTAAGATAGGCAGATTAGTATACTTCCCTGCCACCTTACAGGGTTTTGGATATGACACGGTTGGCCTCCCTCACCCCTGCACTGAAGCGTTTCTAGCTTCTATCACAAAGCTCTTCATTCTGCCAAGGAAGGTTGAATGTGGCACAACTGTCTTGGTGGCTGCTCTATCTCTCTACGTAACTCTGAAATGTGCGTTTCTGAGAATAATTCTTTAGAACGGATGAAGCAGAAGATGCTGATAAAATCTTTCAATTTATTATAGTATTCTGGAGGTTTTGTTGTTTGATTTTATCACTTGTTTCTTTTCTCAGTGGGAAATTGTTTTGGATTCAGCAGAGCGGATCTCGAAACCACGTGCCTCTAACTGCTAAGCTCTCCTTGGTCATGCTCTTGGCTTGCCCTCGTTTGTTTGGATTCTTCTCAGGAGAGCTCTTTACTTGTATTAACTCTTCAGCAGACCAGGAAGGAACTGACTCTATGGACAAATGGTAAAGTCTCTAACACACTTCTCAGAAACACCAGTTCTAATCCTGGTTCTGGCTGAGACCGTTAAGGTCTATTCATGACGATGAATTTGGCAGTATATTGACATGAGTGAGATTTTCTGCGTTGTCTCATAGATCCATTTCCCTTTCTGTAAATAATTACTCCCAAAGCAAGGACATGCACATGTGAGTCCTACTTCTTACTGAACAGTACAACTACTGGGCCAAAAAATCCATCACTTGTATATTACTTCATTTCAATTAGAAGTTATTTAAACTAAAGACAAGCATTAGCAGAAGTATAAGGGAACTGGGCCAACTGCCTGAAAAGAAGCTGCTTGGTTGTATTTTCCAGCAATTTGGATGTCATGATGTCAGCCATCTCAGTGGTCTTTAAGCAGGCACTTGTTGGTCTCTTTCGTGTTTCTTAATTGTACTTTTAACGATTCCGGGGAACAGCGTCTCTCTCTCACTCTCCTGCTTGCAGCTGTTCTCCCTAATTCTCAAACTAATTCTCCATTAAGCCAAAAGAAGAAATAGCAAAACTAAATTGCCACCCGACTGGTATTTTCATTCATCCAGTTACAAGAGTCACCAAAAATTCTAGCTCTACGCTATGGTGAATTTAGATGCGTCTGTGACAGCCACATCTGAGCAACCTCACCAAACCTGCATCCCGCCGCCTTCCTTAGGGCGGGTGTACTGCACAGAGTAAATAATTATGTGGCAAGGGGAGCATTTCACCTGTGTGTTTTACTGTTCTGTTGAATTCACCCCCCGTTTCCCATGGCCAAGGTGAGTCATGAGGCAACCGAAATTCCGCTCTGTAGGCTATACTATGGTGTGTCTTTTCAGCCTTGATGAAATTGGTTGTCGTGGTGTAAATAATAATGAATTACAGCAAAAATCTGATACTAATGATGTTGTTAATCATGGTGAATACTATTTCCCACCACGTTATCAGCTATTTTGTCACCCTAATGTCTTTTATTCTCTAGATGAAGCCTTTCTGCTTCAGACAAAGGAGGTTATAGGGGAATGATCATCCTTTTGATCTTCAGGATTACGGTGCCGTTGTCTTTCCCAATTAAAACATGTACATAGTACCTCAAGAATAAATAACCCTCAAAATGCAATGTAGAAAAAAAAGGCAAGACATTGCGCTTTGAACTGGAAACAAGACAGAAGTCATTCTTTTCCTAAACAGGTTTAAAAAATCACTGCACTTGAAAACAGGTCTTAGTAGGGTACTCTTCAGACTGACTCTAAGTTTGTTTGATTTGCATCTTCGTTAAAGGAGCTCTCGGGCATTGTGAACCACTCACCCTGAGTTTCTAATACTAACGGCCCGATTCTGTATATACAAAGGATATATATGCTGTACCCAGCTCAACAGTCATATTTCCAGTCATATTTCACCACAGTAAAGGGCGGGGGTGGGGGGGAGGGAGAAGGGTTAAACAGCCTGATTACTTTGGACAGTATCACTTTTTGGCATGGTTGTATTTCATAAGTTTAATGAAATATTTTGGAGTAGTAGTAATGTTTTCATTAAAAGCAATACTGTCATTTATCTCAAATATGAGGCAACAACGTGCGTCAACAAATGGACAAAACAAAAAAAATGGAGGGATGAGCATTCATACAAGCAAAATAGCAATAGCGGGATCATTAGGGATGTCAAAGGAAAGTAAATGCTTAGATGAACTGTTTTAAACTGTATTACTTGTTAATTTATACATTAAAATGTATTTAACTGGATAGCTGCTTTGGTATTAATTTTTTTTCTATTACGTTTTTAAAGTATTGATGTTATTAGCAATAGCAGTTAAAGCTTAGCTCTCTCTCATGCTTATCTTTATTCCTAACCATCTTTCATACAAACTGCATTACAACATTAAAAAAAATAATTAAAATCTTACTTTTTTCTGAAGTCATATCAATCTGGAAGAGAAAAAAGGAAGAAATTTAAAAGTTTAAATATAATTGATACATAGAGAGTCACTAGTGAAGTCGTACAGGTTGAGTCAAATCCACTGGATGTATGGAGACACACAGATTCACTGACTTACATGGAACCAAGCATGTTTTTAACTTAATGGTAAAAGCATGGCTTAATTTATTTAGTGTTTCTAATAACAGAAAAATGGTTACTTTGCTTTGATTATAGTGAATAGTAGGTGCAAAATGCTGCAATGTATTTTCTTTAAATGCAACTAGCAGCATAGAGGACCCAGACTTTTGTATTACTGGGTATGTTGTTGCATTGTTCTTAATTTATTTCTTCCCGTCCAAAGCAAAAAAGTCCATTGTGGTCATCTGAAGGCATACGTCCCGTCTGGAAGGCAACCGGGATGTTTTATCCATAGTTTCATTGTACGTATTCATCATGAGATCACCGTTTGCATTTTTGCCTTTGTACTTTGTGGTGGTGAAAAGCAGATGCAGAAATGACTGCAGACGCGCTGCTGCCTAAGGCAAGAGCTAGGACTTGATGCCACTAACAGCCACTGATACCTCTGAAGGGAAGCAGTGGTGGCCCTCAGAGGCCATCTTTTTGGTTTTTCAGAGCGTCTTTGGGTAGAAATAGAAAAAGCCATCCAATTTTACTGGTCCTCAAAAGAAAACACAGCCCGTGCCAAAAAACATTAAAAAAAAAAAAATAAAATGCAATGTCAGACTATGAAAATTCAAGAAGCAAATTTTTGAAGTTGGCTGGTAGTTTGACTTTTTTTTCAGTCGTGCTAGCACAATCGTTTGTCCACACGAGCAAAAAAAGACTTTTGCTGCGTAAATGTGGATATGCAAAAGTACGCGAAGTTAGAAATAGCACGAAACATTTGATTTCCGATACAAACTCATGGTGGTAGGATGACTGTGCGGAATGAAAATCAGCTACGCAGTACTGTTGATACAACATACCGTGTATGCTAAAGCCCCCAAGATAGCTTTCCAGTGAGTGTTGCAAAGGTTTTACTTGTTTAAAAGTAGTCTTTATAAAGATAAATGCAATACACCGTCTCAGTTAAGACGTTACTGCTTCTTGCTTTTCCATAAACTGAATCCTAATACAAGTAAATCACGGGCGACACTTAGATGTTCGTACGCACCTTGCAATCATTTAGGCTGATATTATTAATCCTCACACTTCGCAGTGTGTATTACAGATCCATAATAATATGAATTCCTCTGATGCACAGGTCGCCCTACATGGTAACCTAGGATCCCTAGGATACTTTAATTCCCCTTACTTTAAGTTCCTCCAAATCAGTCCAGAATTATGTCAGCGTACTAATTAATACTACTGACATAAAAATGAATAAAGTAAACAAAAAATAATTTAAAATGGAAGGTGTTTTTAGCCAGCAATGAGCTTGTCTTTTTGTGCTTTAGTTTCTTATATGAACATATAAAAAGTCATCAATGTTTGGAAAAACAGTTTTCCAATATCCTTCACGCTGCTTTTACAGAGCATAGAGTTGTTAAAAACAACTTTTGGGGACTTCGCTGGGAATGCAGAAACAACGTTATAAAGGCAAAAAGAAATAGTTTCATGCTTTTGGTACAAAATCGAAGGATCACCTGATAAGAAATGTTACCCGCTCAAGGAATATAGTGGGAATTAGCTTAGAAACTTTGGCCGTGTTTTCACTTGACAGTGCCCATATTTCAGCACTGAAATAGTACATATTTCTGTAATGACAACAGGAAACTGCAATCCATGCCACGAAACTTCTGAACTGGGTTTTGCAGTTCATGGAAAAGTTGTCCATCGTCTCTGGGGAGCGGTCTGTTCTCACAGCGCGGGCTCTCCTCCTTGGTTCCAACAGCTGAACATCATCAAAATGTGGGGATGCTTTTCTACTGTTACTCATTCGTGTAGGGGTCAGACCTTAAGAAACATCTCTATCTGCCAGAATGGGGCTGGGAATGTGGGATGGTTCTCAGAATCAGAAAAAACAATCCCATTTTCCCTTTTTTTGTGCTGCAGAGAATAAAGCCTAAAGAAATACACTTGTACGGCTTATTCTTGAGCAAAATAATTTTTAAATTATTCAGGAACTGTTTCGAAACCAAAACTAACGATCATGCACCTCCAAAATCAGTGCATGTGAATCAGGAAAACTTTAATTTTAACATAGGGGAAGATAAAATCAGTAAATTCCAAAAGGGCGCCTGTGCAAGATCCTCTGAAGGGCGCTCCCCTTCATTGGTTTTGTAGCACTGAGCTAATGATTGACGCGCCTCTTTCACCACAGATTTAATCTTCCAAGCGTTGTATTTTAGTAGTATGCAGAAGCAATAACATGCTGTTATAGCAACATTACCTCTTCTTCCTGTTCTTGATCTGATTCTGATTCCTTTCAGTTCCAAAATGCCATGCAAAAAGAGAAGGGGAAAACAGAGCAGGCAAAATGCAAATTTTTTTTAGAAGACAAGAGTAGGAAAAAATAACTTCTGACAACATTTAACAGAAAAGAAGAAAATGCAGTACGTTTCTGCAATTGATTGCTTATATCAAAAAGTGGCAAAACTAAACTGTCAGTTCAAAACACAAAAGGTTACAGACTCAAGCAAATTACAAACAGAAAAGCTGCTTCTGGGTGTTAGACTTCCAGTGATCCCTATTTGTACCAAAACTTAAAATATATACATGCTTTTGCACCCATAAATTAGCACAAATAAATACTTAAAACAGTTAAGAACCTTACCCACTTGAAGTTAAAAATATGTTGAGATGTGTTATTTTCAAATTACACAAAAATGCTGTAATAAAGATTATATTATATGCTTAAAGTGCCGAGAAAAAAATGGACACCACCAGGCAAGATTTTGGGCAAACAGCCTAATACATTCCAAAAAGGCATGCAGCTCCTAATCTGACAAGGACAGTAAAAAATCCCAGTTATCACAGAATAGCAATAAACTGACTCTTTCTAAGGAAACAAGTGCTTCTTAATATCTGATCTCCCTTACGCGGAAATCAAGGGCACTCCCAAGATTTAGGAGAATTCAACTGGTCTCAATCTTGTTATTTATAAATACTAACTCTACTAGAGTTTTCCTCTCCTTTTTCTGCCCTTCATATTGGACATTTTCTTCCCCAGGTACATCAATAACTGTTACAACAATATTCTGAAGAAAGACCTTTTACACGATGTGACATATTCATAGATTCTTGAAAGACTTGATCAGTTGTAAGAAGAAAAGTCAGCGTCAAAACTCAACGTAAGATTAAAACCTAGTCTAAGAAAATATTTTCGGCGCTGCTATAAACTTTCCAAATGCTAGAGCTCGGGTCTGCTACATTCGTATCACTATTACCACAGGTAAACAAGGCAGTTAGCTAAAAATGGCTATTGCAAAGCCCGTTAACTGTCGAATTGGCAAATTAAAAAAAAAGACAAATAATTTGCAGTCCTTCTGTACTTCAGGCCTTAAGAACACCATACGATCTACAAATGTTATCCTGACACTGTGTGAAACAGGTAGGAATGGTGATTTCGTCTCCAGAGAGGTGTCAGAAGGCACGGTTAGACAGTGGGGGAAGTCTTTGGTAAAACCCAAAACGACCCCAGAGGTACTCGTGGAGTCCCAGATCTGTCTCACCCCGGAACAGAAGCTGGGTAAAATTTCTGTATGAATTAAGATTGGCACAAGTCTTCTGCAACACCAAATGAAACCATGGGAGCTGTGCAGTGCAAACCGGATTTTCGTCTGCCTTCTGCCATCTCTTCCCAGTCCTCAGAAAATATTCAATAACATCTTTGAACGCTGGCATAAAAAGTACCAAACCCAAGAAACTGAAAGCCCTTGGGGGATATTTGTTCCTCTTTAAAATACCTGACTACAAAGCTTTAACAATATTTTGCCCTCCTACTCCTTTCTGGTTTATATTATCATGCTGATGACCACAGATGAGTATAATTTCACAGTACCTTTGTGTAAACGGGTAAAGTGATGTTTAAATTACATATGGCTTGATGAACGAGGCCTCTTGTAGATTTTGGTTCCTTCATGAACGATAATCGTCCACAGGGTTCTTGGGTGGTATCTCGCACCTGGTAGAGCCAAACATACAGACATTTAATCTGTTATTTCGCTATTTTGCTGTATGTACCTGTGCCACTCAAAAGTATTTAGCAGAACGAGGCTAGATGTGGGAGAAAAAGTCAACGTAGGCAAAAATAATGTTTTGGGTTTTTTTTTCCCCCCTGTTTGTTTGCAAATGTACATACGGATGTATTTGTGTGTCAAAGCAACAGAAGACGCAAGCACGTACATGCTTAGACATCAGAAACTTATTTACAGAAGGCAGTCCTAACACTTTAAACAAATTCATTCCAGTAGGATTTGCAACAGAGACATTCCAGTAGGATTTGGCTTCTGTGATAACTTACAATACCCATTTTTCACTGAAATCGTCCCCAAACTTTATGGTCATAACACAGACTCATTTTGTATCAGGTGACAAAAGGAACCAAGTCATTTTCCCGCATATGGCAAGAATACGTATGTACGCCTATGTTAGCAATAACTCTTTCCTCAAATTTTTAGTATTAAATATTGTGTTTGTTCATTCAGCTACTCTTTCGGCTGAGCGGCTGAAGACAGTGAAAGATGACACTTAAAATTTCGTCTCTTGCAAAATGTTTTCTCAAATGTATTGTTAAATCCTAGTCTTAGAATGAAGACATTTGCTGGAATCTATTTATAGGTGTGACCATTATCCTCTACAAAAGATACTGCATTGTGCCGTACTTTAAGTTTTTGCAGTGAATTTTAGAAAAATCTCTTTCACAGTTGCTAGCAGAAACAAGTGGAAGCACTTAGAACTTAAGATACTGGTGATGTAGCTTTAGCTTTTGTGCATAATGTCAGGAGGATTACGGATGACATCACAGAAGAAATACAACTGAAAGCATCACCTCATGCTTAGTTTTCTGAACTGTTAAAATGACACAATTAGATACATGCGTATTAACGTTATCAGATTGAAAATACCAGATGCGAAGACGGTTTCCAATATATTTTGGGAAATCCATCATGGAGAAAAATACACAAAGCCAAAGGTAGATGGCAGCATAGATAAAGTTCTGAATTAAAACAAGCTTACAATATATTGCTGGAAGAGATTGCTGGGAGATAATCCCGGCAATAAAACCCCAAAATATTGCTGAGAGAGACTCTAAAAGTTGTCTAGCAGCATACAGCAAATTTAATACAATGAAGTTGTTGATTTTCTCCACTTTTTGGAAGTTTCCATTCATTTCTCTAAAACACAGGTAATGCTAATAGTATACTCCGTCGCAGTCGGGATGTCCCAGTAGAAGGCAAATGTTGGGGGAAGAGGTTTGCTGTGCCCTCTGAATCTCTCAGCCGTCCCTGGCTCTACAGCTAGCACTAAAGCATGAGTTAATTTTGGATGAGCAGAGGGGTTTTTTTTTTGGTTTGGCTTTTGTTTTGCAAACTTTCCTACCCACGTAAATTTTTTTTAAAATAGAGTAGCACAGTAATATACACTACAGGCATAAAATTAGGTTACAGTTGGGAATTTATCACAACTACTTCCTTCCTTTTTCCTTTGGTCTCAAAAATATGGTAAAACCGTAACCTGAAATATCCAAAAAGGAGCCATGCTTTTCTTACTGTACCCCCAAGGAAGTTTTCCGTTGCTGCCGAAGGGAGGATGATTGGTTGAAGAACAGTTATATCTGTATTTACAGCCTTAGGCATATTTACAAGTGTAGGGTACAACGATCGTATTTTGATAGGTTTCTGCCCATTTTACAATGTGTTCTGACACTTTTTTGCAGTTTCCGCATTTCTTCCTGCAATATATTGAACCATGATCCAGAAAAACAAACAAGATCAAACTCGATCAGCTCTTTAGATTATTAGGTAGAGAACAGGATTCCTAGAAGTACCATTTTGGTGTCTGAAAGAATGCTGTGGACACACACGTATATAGCAGAACACAGGCACAGATAATTATATTCAGAGAGAAATTTTACTAAATTTTAGACAGCCACTTCTGGTTGTTTTGTCTACCTAACTCAACATTTAATCCATTATCATAAAATAATTTGGAAGTGTTCTTCAGTCTGCTCGGTTTGTTGTAAATGCAAAAGTAGACAAAAAATAAAAATACAATCTGTAGTTCGTATTATAAGATTACCTTAACAAACAGAGGAAGTCTATTTTCCTTGAAGGCAAAAAAACTGAATATATGATGCTGTCCACTCTTTGTTAGTGGCACCAAATTGCCGAAACAGTCAACATAGATGGGTTTTCCTTCTAATACCTATTGGAAATTAAAAAGAAGCAAAGCAGCAATTAATCACAGTGAGGTGGTCAGGATTTCTTCTTAAGCATAGTTCTACAGTCGTTTCGATCAATTTCTTAAATTGCTAGGATTTGTCAGCATTTACGAGATTTGTTATGTACAGTTACCTAAAATCTGTGGGAACATTTCAGATTCTTAAATTCCAGCTGGAATACATTGTTAATCCAATAACAATAGTGTGACACTGTAAGTGACAAAATGAGCATTCAGTGTCATGAATGTGGGCAAATTCTCAATCTATATTTTAATTTATATTTTGTATTGGCTCTAATTTTGGCATACTTTGCTAATCTGGCCTCATCATAACAGTCCAAGAAATATTTTCTTCAGCAATCAAATCAAAAAATCCTTATTTTGACTGGTAGGGTAATAAGCCAGTCTGGGTTATATCGTGAAGTAGCACAGGACCTTTTTACCAACGCAAAAACTTTCTAAATTAGATGACCTATGTGTTTAATCTACTTGCAACAGTCTGTTGCAGCAAAGACAGTGTATACAAGTAGATTCTATTTATTTCCACTGGATTTCTAATGGCCCAGAGCTTTTGAAAGTCGGGCCTCAGGTAGATGCCTCTCTGAAATGCCTATGTAATGATAGTGTCTAGGTATTTGGATTGCTATTGTTACGGCTGCTCTACCCATTTAAATCCCAGCTTACCAGTTTTGGAGATATTCCCTTCAAACTACCAACACATTAACATCTCACCCTTACTTTCCAGAAATTCAGCCTTGTCATTCAGTTTTATAAGGCCATACTTTATTCTAGCTGCTCCGCACAAGAAACGCCAGTCAGAGCTTCAAGAACAGCGAGGACACATTTTTCAAAGGTGAGATTCTCATGGAAAAGAGACCACGCTAAGCAGAAGAATATGCCAGGCATGTAGTTAAAGCACTTTCAATTTGTCATCCCTTCTGAGGAAGCTGACAGAGCCAGAAAAACTGCATTTAGCAGGCACTTTGCTGGATTCCACATAGGAAAGCTTTTGCCTGTTCAGCAACAGATTTAATTTTTTTTTTTTTTTTTATAAAGCAGACTATTAACCAAACCTGCTGGTTTTAACTTCTTGGTCTGCAAAGATGCTGACAAAACGTGACTACTGTTGACTGCCTTTTTGGTTAGTGATACTCATTTATGGAGTTACTGGAAGTTGAGCTTTACTTGTCCTTTTTGGCTTTGACTATCTCCCCTTTTCTCGCAACGCCACTTAGTATCAGGCTCGGGAACATAGCAGTTCAGCAAAGAACACCACCCTCAAAACTCACCTTTACTCAGACGTTCCTCTAAGAGGCAGTCAGGAACTAAAAAATTCCAGGTGTCTCCTGGCAGTTTGCTACAGAGCGAATTAAAACTAAGTAATCCCTGTGGACCACCACAGAAATGACCATGAGGTGCTTGGATTGAACTTAGGCCTAGCCTGCATCCACAGAACTTGGTTTTAGGCTAACTGAGGAAAAAATTCTATTGACAACACCTATCTGCTACCTCTCAGCTCGCTGTGGAGTGACTTGAGTCCTTTAGTCTTGTTGTGCACCTGAAATCTTACAAACTACCGTATTTTGTTTCATAGAAGCCACGGGCAATGTCTCCTGCTTGCATAACTAGCCACCTCCAACAGATTTCATCAGACTTAGTTGGCAGCAGCTGCTCTAGTTCTGAACCTGAATTAAAGAAACGCTGACCCTGACACCAGAGAAAAGCAGGACAAAGAACCTGAAATTGTTGGACTAAATGGTAACCCCCAACTTTCTTTTATTACCTGATTTCCTGATGTAAAATCAGCCCAGTTTCTAAGTACAACTGCTTAACGAGTCCACCATAAAAAAGCATCTTGGGAAACCAAATTCTTTTCATTCAGTTTTGTCCCAGAGGTTTTCTAAACCTTAGTCCCATCACAGAGAGCTGAGACTCAACCAGCCCGCTTCTGTGCTTACTGTCTCCTTGAATCCAGCTCAAGGTTCTGGCTACCTATTTTTTTAATTGCTGAGGACCCTGAGAGCACATTGGATGTCCCACTTGAATGCCGACGATGCTATGGGGAAAGCAAAAAACAGTATTACCCAAGTCAGACAGGGAATTCCTTTCTAACTCCTGATAACCAGCTGATTGGATTTCCTTGTGGGTGAAGCACGCAATTACCTTCCACCTCGGTAGGCTGGATCCAGGAAGACCCAAATGCAGTAGTCAGCTGAATGTAGCTAACCTGCCCACCAGCCTGTGGACTAAGAGATCGGCGATTGTCCATTGGGAATAGGATTTCATCACGCAAATCTGGCAGCTGCTTTCCCCTTACATCTGACAAAAGTCAACGTTTCCATCTTATCACGATGCAGGGTATGGCATCATGACAGTGTTTGTTGGCAATGTGATTTTTCGGTGCTTGTGGCAGATAGAAGGTGGAAAATATCAGCTTAAAAACAGACATTAGAAAATGGAGAAAACGCTTTAAGATTCTTGTACAGTACCTCTACATCCCTGCTTCTGGCAACTTCCGCAAAATTTTCTTGTTGTTCTAGAGTTTTATCCACCTTGTCATCCGTCATGCAGAAACATCTTAACCGTGCTTCAATGGGATCATGGGATTTGGCAAACACCACAAATTTGGCCATGTAGGGGACACAGATAATCTCTCTGTACACTTGGGAAGCAAAAGTAACGGATTCTTGTGTCTGTCGACAGTCTATCAACCAAAATCTGTAAAAGAAAATGAAGAGTTGTGCGATCAGCACAGAAAGATTTAAGCAGGAAAATGACAGGTTTTCCCATCTTGGCAGCATTAGCTGGTAACCACACCAATTGTATATGACAAGTCAGAATAAAGTGGGAAAAAAAATAGTTACCGTTTGGGAAGAATAGCCTAAGAACACTCATAGTACCCCCTACACATTTAGGAGAATGAAGCAAAATCAACAGGGAAAACATTTTGACCAGAACTTACTCTCCTACATACCCTTCACAGAGCCTCCTGCCCCACAAATTCCAGGCCATTGTTTGCCTTTCTGATAGGACCTCACTCAGCTGGAAGCTTATTTGCTTCCAGGCACATGACTGGCTTTTAAAGGCCTTAAGAAGTTCACTTGTCCTTTGGCAGTCTCATACACCTTCTTGGAAGATTTAAATATATGAGCCTTTCATATTTTTGTGTTTATGAAAAATCTATATTACATTTATAAGGATGTTTATAATATTTAAACAATTCTTGATGGCTTACCAAAAATCAAGAAATTCTGGAAATTCATCACAGTATCCAACAAATGTTTTGTCTTCTATTCACAAGTTGGCTATGGCCTAAACTTTGTTTTCATCTGAAGTGATTCCTTGTAGTGAGAATGTGTGATTAAATGTTTCTTGCCTTTTACCTGGAAATAAATCTCTTCTAGAATAAGCTCGGTTGTCTCCGTTTTCCATCACTTGCAACAGTTTCTGATGATGTTTGCAATGGTGCTTGATCTTATTGCCATTCTTCTAGAGCTGCCCAAAAGGTCTCTGAATTTGTTCTTGTTTATCACATGTCATTATTTGATTTCTGTGCAGAATATAAGTAGAGGAGGGTGTACTGGAAGCGTAAAGTTTGGATTTTCCCTTCACTGTGACTCTGCAATGTGCCTTTCATCCAGAGAAATACAGGTTCTTTTTGACAGCTGGTTGCTGCTAAACATCTGATGATGCAGAGGAGAGTAATGCCCCATAAAAATCTTATTAAAATTGCTTGTATCTACTCATATGCCGAGCCTGTCATTTCTCTCTGCCAGGTTATGACTAAATTGTTGAACTACAGAGCAGGGAATTTCATCCTTTCCTCTTTAGCCCCCTGAAATCTTCCTAGGCATTGGACAATTTCCTCTTCGTTAAGTGCTGGACACATCAGGATGCCACGCTCGGGTGTTAGTGGACTGTCTACAAACTTCTGACGTGACAGGGATGCTGGGAAAGCTTCCTGAATTCTATTGATGAGGAACAGGAGACTGAAATGGCTTTTGGCACATGTTGCTAATCCCGCTGTCTGTGCTTGGACCTCCATCTCTAACAGGAGCAATATAAAGCTGCCTTGCCCAAAAAACCTTGTTTTTCTTCTAATCATCTAGCTTCAAGGTTAGCAGTACATTCATAGAATCATAGAATCATTTAGGTTGGAAAAGACCTTTAAGATCATCCAGTCCAACCATTGACCCTACTCTACCAGCTCTGCCACTAAACCGTGTCTCCAAGCACCACATCTTACAGACAATATTCCGTACAGACAATATCAAAACCTGAGTCTTTATGTGAATGTAAATTATTTTGTCCACTGTGTAACACTGCGTGCAAAATCAGAAAGTATTCTCGTGTGAATTTAGTCAGGGCCTTTTAACTTTGATTTCGCAGTAAGTTGTCCTGGTTTGAGGTGGGGGAGAGCATCTGTCATTCATCTCAAACCAGCCCAAACCACGCCATAAGTTTTTGTTACGCATATTGAAGACCAGCCATATATATATTTCTATATCTGAGCCACATTATATTTTGAAGACCTTGAAAGCAGATGTGTCCACATCTGACTCCTACTGCCCTCGCCTCACAGAGGCTCTGATCACCACTGACTCACTTTTCAGCGTGGTTTCTAACGTGCCGTTTCACTGACAGCATCTTTCTAATGCGTACGCTGAATTTTCCACACTAGTGGCTCCCAGTCTGTGGCACATGTACCACAAGTCAAACATAAACACGTTCAAAGCAACCGGAATAACTTACTTCCTCTGCGCGGTGTGACGGCAGGAGCTGCCACTGCTATCTCATTCAGGTACCACCATGACAGAGAAATACTTTAAGATTACAGGGTAAGGTCATAAGTTGTCTGATTTCACTAATGTAATTATTACAAATGAACGGCCGCCTCTTATGAAGTATCGCTAGTGCATGTGATTCGGAACAAACCACCTCAATACTTATCAAATGTACATGGTTACTCAAGACATACCATGGACATTGCAACTCAGGTCTAGAACTTGAGCTCCCAGAACAGGTCCTCTTGTGTCAAAAATGACCTTCCTCTTTACTGAAAACCACAGGTTCTTTACCCTTTTCTTTGGGCCATTCAGGCCAGGATGACATTGCCCAGTAATAAAAATTTACAGAATTTCCTTAGACCTTTGTCAAGACAACTGAATTGTTATTTTGCAAAGATAACAACTTTCACTTAAAATAATTTTACTTCTACTCCTAAAATTCAACACAGCAGAAATGCACCAAGCATTTTACAAGGAGTAACAGGTATTGCCTTCTTCCTCAGATAGCACTTCCTCTGCTTTCTCTGTGGAGCTGCTGACATTTCTTTTAAATGAAATTCGCCATGTGGGTGGGAAGCATGCTGGAGTTTGACACCCGTAGGATGGAGACAGAAGTCACGAGAGGTCAAAGACACCTCAAAAGCTCATATAATCTACAGGGGGCTTATTACTTACTGTAGATTACAGGCTATTATAACTCACAAAGCATACCTTTCAAGTGTGATTTCTCTGGTCTTACTCATCTGCAGTTGAATAATAGCGAATTTCATGCTGTGCTTATCTTCAGAACGTTTAACAAACACGCCGGTTAAAAAACAGGCTGATGACATTTGAAAGCAAGCGGGTTTGGTACATAAAGGCTCCGCATAGCGATACTTTCCTGCTCACGTGTGGGAGAACTACGCTATGCTGGACTCGAACGGGAGCGGCTATCTCCTCTGAGAAACCACCCTATGCTCAAACGATTTGCTGTCATACGCCAGGGGCTAAAAAGCACAAAGAGATACTACTTCTTTTTTTTAAAAAAAAAAAAAAAGCTGCAGCTGAGGATATGGAAAACAGCTACGCCTCAAAATCTGCAGTTTAATTCACATGTATTTTAGCCAAAAGTGTCTCTTTCCCAAGCTCATTTTGGGCAGAATTAGTCTTATGAATGGGAAAATTGTTCTCCGTCAATTAATGATTTAACTAGACATCAACTAGTTACTGTGGACGGCAAACAGTCAGGAAGCAGCTGGGTGCATGGGCTGATCCACTGTTAGACCAGGGCACAAGCGAAGAAATCCAAGTTAGCCTGTCCTTCAGCAAAGGCGGCAATTAATCACCTGACTGTAAATACATGAAAAATCCCATTTTCTAACTTTAACAGCATTTAAACCCATGTTTGGGTGAAAATAGTCTGCTGAACACCCGTTCAGATTAAAAAGAAGAGGTAGAACCCATTAAAATCTCGACGTGGGACCCCACCTATATCCCAGAACATTAGCAACAGCAATCAATTTTAACGTCATCAGCGGGATTAGGAAACATCCACTACTAATACGGATTGTAGTTCTGTAAACTGTCACCCTCATTCTGGCTGTATTTCACGTGTAGCCCTGCTGGGGACCTCACAATTTTAGGGACTTTGAGGTCTCAAACCTTGCATCCAGTCTCCACATCTGGTTCTTAAATTCATCTTTCATTTATCCCTTTAAGCAGAACACTGCAGGTAGCAGATGGAAGCTAAACCACTCTTTAAGATCTCCCTCTTGTGGCCACTGCTGTTAAAGAAAAATGTTTAGCTGAACGGAAAAGAAAGGTACATAAGCAAAGCATCCAGCTTTATGGGAAGAAAGCCCTTTCTGAACTGAGAAAGTATAGAAAAATAATACTTTATTTCGCCTAACGCTGAAGTTACACTATAGATTGGACTGCAAGAGCTGAACTCATTTTAACATTGAATAAAATATTCCATTCGATAGCAAACCAAATCTAATAGTAATAACTGCTCTGGATGCTGAATGTTTGCACCGAAGAAAATTAAATTGATTTTCACAGGCAAATTATCCAAAATTTTTCTAACTGTTTGCTAGACTGCACACCCTAAATTTAACACTTCCCAGGTCATGGACTGCATCTCCTGTTATGAAGAAGGAGATTTTTGAGTAATTCTGTGATACAAATCATGGGCAGTATACAAACTAAAATAAATACATATATATAAATGTATTATGATTCTTAGTATGAAATTCTGTTTTCAGAAAGACAGCAGGTGAATCTCGTCACAAGAACAGATGGTTGGAAGCAATTCTTCTAGATCAGAGTTTGGTACACCTACAGGCCTTCCTGTGCGATTTCTCATTCGTGGGATATTCTGGAAGTAACATCTTTTATAAGATGTACACTGAACTACCCAAATAAGGGATTTCTGTTTCCATGGAAATCTGCATGTTTCTGCATCTGGGAGAGAAGGGGTATTCCAAATGAAACCAGGTTTTTTTTCCACCTACCTGAAAATGGAACTGTCCCTCAGATTACTATTTCAGAAAAAGGAGTATGTCATTAATTCACTTCTGGGGTCACAGCAGGTGCCGACTGCGAAGGACTAATGGCCGAGATAAAAATGACAAGAACATCAAGTTCTTTGCGTGGCCGGTAAGGACCGTAGTGCCTACAGCTCTCGTACATCACCTGTCTGGGCTAGGAGGCTCCGGGCTTCCAAAATACCTCGCCAACTGGTTCATAACAAGTTTCCTTCTACTATAGAAACTTAGAGAGTTTAAAGGAAATATTTGTTGAAAAAAGACATGCATTTGGTAGTAACGCTGCAAACCCCACGTTTTGTTGTATAGGTACCTGGCAGACACATTTGTTGTGAAGGAAACACATTCATTAACGAAAGTCAGTGGTGTTGTTCCAGTGATGTCTTCCCATTGGGCAGGGGTGGTTCCTCCTGAAATGATAGATAGAGATTTAAAAAAAAAAAAAAAATTAAACCCAAGCAAGTCGGCAACCTTCTTGCTTCTAAGAAATATTTTAAATTCTTCGGAGTTTTTAATCGCTATGAAACCAGTAACAATTCCAGACATGCCTTCTCCTTAGGTCCATGTTATTCCACTTAATGCTAGTAGGACTGTATGGGTTTCCCCTGAGAAAACAGAGCACCCAAATGATGAGTCCTGTTAGCACAGCTCCAGAAATGTTACAGGAGGCTAGAATTCTGGGGGGAGAGATGTAATTTATTAGAAATTACTTTTGTTCATTCTAGACTATTCGCATAGGTAGGGCAAAACTGGCCCAGATACAGTGCGGTGAAACCTATATTGTTACACATGGGAAACAATAATAACGTTACTAATAGTGACAAGTACAATTTATGATTTCTATAATCTACTTCTCTTTCAAATAATTCAAAGACTCAGGTCCAGCACGTACATAACTAAGACACCTCTTCTGCACGTTGCTATGAAAACCTATGAGATGATCTGTGTCTGACAAGCTCCTGGGAAGATTCTGCAGTTGAAACGTGCACCTCCGTAGCATGCTGTACAAAAACCAGCCTTCTGGATCCCTATCGGTCTGTTAAAGTGTTTCAGCCCTCTGTCACGGGCGTTCCCAGCTTCCTATTTGGCCCATGCAGCTGAAAACGTGGGCACAACCTGTCACCCTGCGGCTGTGTTTTCACGTTCTTCAATATATGTCCCTACCTCACCTTTTGGTGAAGAATGTCCTATTGGTTTCCAGTTAAAATCACACTGACCTTACAGAAAACAGAAATAGAAGTGTCTATTTCTAACAGCAGTTACAAGTATTTATAAAACACATGTGAAGAACTAAAGGAAAAACCCCACATAACCAGGGCTAAGGCAGAATGTGAGTCTGTCCCTCCTCTCATATCCAGTGGACTT
>VFFE01007084.1:967981-996048 GCA_008921705.1 Burhinus oedicnemus
TTCTCAACTTCGTGATGGTAGATTTTGTTTTGTCCCACGAAAGAAAACAATTTTTGTCCTACAAAAAAACCCCATTTTGTTTTGTCCCAGTGGCACGGCGTACTTCAGCAGACCACGCAAGGGAAGTAAGCACAAGTACGCAGCGCTTCTGCTGGCTCCGGTACTGAGAACATGATTATGCTCCAGGGTGACCGAAATGAAGTATCTGGAGAATGTAGCGTGAGAAATTCTAGGGCGCACCAAACATGAGGTGCTAATAAATAGAATAAATGGTAAAACGCTATTCCCCCCGGTTCCAGAAGTACTGCAGGAGCAGAATAAATAAAAAAGTGACACTGGATACCTTCATCCATCCCATTCAAGATTTCATTCAGCTCATCCTCAGTGTATTCACAGAAATGCTCCTTCCAGCTGTCCCCGTTCTCACTGCGCAGGATCACCAGCTCCCTCTCTTTCCCACGCAGAGCAGCAAAATGGGGAATCTCCACAATCACAGGCCTGGCACAGCAACACAGCGCATTAAATGTATACGGGAGAGAGGAAGAAACAGGATTAACAGCAACTCTGTTCAGTCTGCTACAAAGTGACCTGGAATTCTACCTATTTCGCGGGAACATTTTGGCATAATCCTAAACTAGTAGGTCACTAAAACACATTAGATTTTTACAGGGACCCAGTAAATGCTGAAGGACAGATTAAAAAGTGCATTCACCTCTTTCCACAGTGTGAATGATTTTGGGTAAGCTAATAGTGCTTGGCTAGAAATTTGGTAATTGTTTCGCAAATTCTTAAAAAACTCGTGCTCATTTTAGTTGTCACTACTGTCTGGGTTAACCTGTGCAACTTCATTTCAAAGAGAATCTACTGTAACATATACGACAGCGCGACAAATTCTGATCTCACTTATACTAGCGCAAATCAGAATAATTTCATTGCAATCAGTGGGCAATTGTGTCCCGTGCCAATTTTATTTCATTGTAATTCTATATATTCCAATGAATTTATTCCTGATTTACACTCTGGGAGAGATAAAGGAGGTCAGAGGAGATCATCTGGGTTTCTATTTCAGTATAGGAGATAAGAATTTGCCTTGTTGCCTTACAAGCAGATGTCAATATATGTGTCAGTCCATATATATATATACACACATACCACACCTATGTGTACATATAATATATATCTATATTTATATACACATAGACATACATACTCTTCGAAATAAGAGAGCAAATACAAATATATTTGTATATACACTTCTCTAATTAGAGGACTCGGGTTACCATGTACATAGTAAATGTCGTGTGTTCTATTATACTGGTGGCATCCAACATAGAACTTATTAATCAAGCCTTGATACAAAAAACATCTTAAAATTTACAGTAGATTCTTTTTTTTCTGTCCCAATCCAGGTTGCTTTGCTACAGACATCAAGCACATAACTAGGAAGATTTCATGCCAAAACAAAAATGAAGGCCACAGTACTTTAAGAAAAAGATACAAACATACCACCAAAACAAAACCACAGACCACAAGGGTTGAAAAATGGTCCACTAAGGGTTAGGTATACAAAATTTCAAATGAGAGAAAGGGACAATATCATGGGCATAATGACATAAAAAAATCATATTGCAGAAGGAGGAGAAGAAGAACGGGGAGGTCAGCATCCATCAATTTGTTTCAAGTCTCTCCTACCCAAGGAATTTGGTTCCAGGAGGCCCCAGCTGAAGGATTCGGCTGACCAAGCTTTCTCCCTCATTAAGTGGGGGAGGAGCCGTAGGCAGATGAAGTTTACTGAGTACATCCAAAGCAGCAGTGAAAGAAAGAACATAAATAAACTTTATGTATTTTTTGTGCCAGAACGCCAGTGCCACTGTCTGGTCCACAGAGTGGAATTAGGCTGTACACTGAAGAAGGTTCCGTCCTAGCGATGACAATTTGGTGATCAAAATCAGCAAAGTTAGTTTCGTTAATTTAGGATCTTTTCTTGCTTATGGGAAGACAAGGGGAGTTTTGGCAGCGAACCCAACGGAAACAGGCTTTGGACCTTAGAACGCATCTCTGCAAACAACGTGGTAATTTTCTGATTTCGCTGCCAGTACAACACCTAGGAAAACGCTTGCAGGAAGGGCACAAAGATCTGAGAATGCATGACAGTGCTATCCCCTGCTCTTTCAGGTAAGACACTCTCAGTAGATAGAGAAACCATTAAAAAAGAAACTGGGAGACATACTTAAGGTCCATTGGTGTGTGACAAAAGATAATGGGAGGACTGACTGCGACAGCACAATATTTCTTCCGCTCTTCAGATTTCTTTCTGCTTCTCTTTAAAAGTGACCAAGATGTGAAAAGAGTAAGTGGTACAAAGGACCTCATTAGCCAGCTTGTTTGCTGTTACTTGTGATATTAAAGAGGTATCCTGTCTGTCAGAAGGAAAGGTTGGCTTGCTCTTAGCATCACATTCGCAGCGTTTCAGAATTGCTCTCGCTTTTTTACCAGCTTAGAGCAACAGTGAAGTAGCCAAAACACGACTGGGGTATGTTCTCCTTTCACACTCCATTTAAAAGCAGTGGGCAGTTAAAAACTACCAATTAACTTTTCATTGAATCACAGAATGGTTTAGGTTGGAAGGGACCTTAAAGACCATCCAGTTCCAACCCCCCTGCCATGGGCAGGGACACCTCCCACTAGACCAGGTTGCTCCAAGCCCCGTCCAACCTGGCCTTGAACATCTCCAGGGATGGGGCAGCCACCACCTCTCTGGGCAACCTGGGCCAGTGTCTCACCACCCTCAGAGTGAAAAATTTCTTCCCAATATCTAATCTAAATCTCCCCTCTTCCAGTTTGAAGCCATCACCCCTCATCCTGTCACTCCATGCCCTTGTAAAACATCCCTCCCCAGCTTTCTTGTAGGCCCCTTTCAGATACTGGAAGGGGCTCTAAGGTCTCCCCGGAGCCTTCTCTTCTCCAGGCTGAACCACCCCAACTCTCTCAGCCTGTCCTCACAGCAGAGGGGCTCCAGCCCTCGCATCATCTTCGTGGCCTCCTCTGGACCCGCTCCAACAGGTCCATGTCCTTCATATGCTGGGCGCTCCAGAGCTGGACCCAGGTGGGGTCTCCGCAGAGCAGAGCAGAGGGGCAGAATCTCCTCCCTCACCCTGCTGCCCACGCTGCTGGGGATGCAGCCCGGGATCCGGTTGGCTTTCTGGGCTGCAAGTGCCCGTTGCCAGCTCATGTTGAGCTTCTCATCCACCAACACCCCCCAAGTCCCTCTCCTCAGGGCTGCTCTCCATCCATTCTCCACCCAGCCTGGATTTGTGCATGGGATTGCCCCATTTTTTCCTCTCCCTAAACTCAATCTTTTAGAAAAAGCACTAACGAAGATAGTGGCTCTGATGACTGCCTGTTATAATAGGATTTTAAAGCAACTGATTTGTTTTGAAATAGATTCAAACTATTGCTGTTTACAGAGTCACTTTTTTTACAATTTCTGAATGAAGCTATTTATTGTAATAGAAGGGGTTCCTTCAATCATCCACTTTTGGATGCCACAGTTGATAGGGAGAACAGTTGGTAAAACAAATAAAAAAAAAAGTGTGGATACCTGCTGCTTTCAGCTGAAAATTGCTAAAACAAGCTCAGCAGCAGACACAAATCTGATCTTTCTACGGGTTTTGCAGCATAGGACAAAAGAAATAGCCAAAAAAAATCCAGGGTTGTCCTATTGCTTAATTTAGCAATTTCAACCCCAGAAAAATCAAAGGCACTGTGCTTCCCTGATAGTCCAAATTACTGATAACGCACCACAAGTCTCTAAAATAAGCAGCTGTGACTTGGGTCGTATATGCGGCAGGCTTTACGTTTGGGGTTTAGATCAGTGCTGTGCTAGTCAATGTAGATTATTTAAATATAGTATGAACTGCCTTTTCTCCTCCAAAGGGGTCTTTTCCCGCTATAATATCACAACACTGAGTAATAATTATATCCAAGGAAGCACATTAACCTTAGCGCTAGTGGTTAAAATATCCGTTTTCAAAGGAAAAGGCGTAAAAGCTTTGTGAATTGTTAACTAACAACTGATTTGTGTTTCATATGACCAGTCTGTTACCGTATGTTACAAACATTGGCTTTTTTCTGTTCAAGTCTTGAAAAAGGAACCATTTCAGTGCAACTTGCAAACAGATGAAAATAGACTGAGCATTTTCCTTTAGGCCATACGGCACCCCTTACCCAAGAAACTGAGCACCGGAAGGTCCAACTTCGATCAGGCGGCTGGCCAGACCTTCGCCTTCCACCATGGGAGGCATGGTGGCCAGGCGGTGGCGTTTCACCAACCGGCAAGTCACTCGCGTTGGAGCGGTGCATTTCCGCGGAGGAATAATGATTCGTAGTCCGTTATGTCTGCAACCTCTCATGGCACCCCCACGAGCATCCACCATGAAACTAACTAGGAAGCTGAAAAATCAGGAAAAAAAAAAAAAAAATTAGATACAAACCAGATCGAAATTCCTTTGGTTACGTTCCACATACGTCAACAAACTATGTACGTAAATATAGCTCTTTCTCAAGATGTACAATTAGAAAAAGCCTTTCTCCCATGTGAAGCGCCAAATCATGCTAATCATTTATTAATTAAACTGACAACTGCTAGCTAAGAGTTCTTCATGGAAAGTCTTATTTTACAGTGCTGCTGTCGGTAAAAATACCAGCAGTCGCTAATACATGTGAGCACATGGGTATGGACCTATTAGAGACAAAGTCAAGTGCCAATGTCACTACTCTGTACCTGCAAGCATCTATATTGTAAAGTTGGCACTCTTTAAATACTTTACAAGCAAATATATCTTATTGAAGACAATTATTTATGACTCCAGAATATAAAGCCAATTCTGATTGGAGGGGTTGCTGGGTTTTTTTTAGGTTAGCTATATGATTTTCTAGTTACTTCATAAACTATAATTTCTAATAAAAATGGCTTTGGATTAAAAAAAAAAATCAAATTTCATTCTGGAGTCTGTGGATACAACTTGTATCCACATCAGTGGAGCTAGCACCTATTTATATAAAAAAAGCCAACACGTCAGTATTTTTTGAGGGCAAATTTTGGATTTTGGTGAGATGACAATAGCTGCAGTCACTGTATAAGAGGCTTATTTATGGATTTTTGGTTTTCTCTGTTACTTTGCACAGCAATACAATGTCCCAGTGGAAAACTTACAGATGCAGAGAGCCATCTACAGGGAGCCCTCTTCTAGCACAAGGTAAATTATCTTCTTTATTTCTTTTTCTTTAAACGGGAGAAAAACATTTCATGGAATTTCTTTTATGCTGAACTTTTTAGAGTTCCATATATAACCAACAGGCAGATTTTGACAGACTTGTTACAAAGACTGGGGACATTCTTGGGAAAGGTGTAGAACTACTTCAATTTTTTTTTTTTTTACTGGTTTATGACTTCGGATCATGCCTGATGTGGGATGGGAATGTCAGGTTGCTGGAAGTGAAAGTAACAGTAGATGAGACAGAACGGTATCAGGCCTACTTCTAGCCACTAAAATAGAACCATCACATGGGGAGTCGCAGAAATGCTACTGAAGGACCTGCAATAGAGAAAAGCCCTTATAACATGAGTAACAAATACAGGTGGTTTTCCACTGTCCCCTTGCCCGTTCTGTGCAACAAACATTGCACCCATTCATTGTCCACACAGCTACAAGGAATTCCACATGCTGTAAGAACACAACACTCAACACACCGTGCAAGTCCGAGAAATGGATGATGGAAAGGAGCCACAAGCGCCAGTCAGAAGCACACCATGCACCACGGACGCCCGTCTTTCTCACACATGCAGTCTCCTAGTCTACTGCCATTCATATACCTCTAGGTTTTGCTTAGTGTAAAAGTCTGGGTAGTACAACCATTATCTCATTCCTTAGAGGTTGGTGTTTCTGTGGTTTTAACAAGGGGGGAAAAAAAGAACATGAAAACATTTTACAGCTTTGACTCTCCGGGGATTGATTTAGAAAAATGGGAGCTTCCTTCATAAAATACATACTTTATACATTTTAAAGCACAGACGAAAGAAGAGCTTAAGAGATACTAAAGGCTCAGTTGTTGCAATAATGCTCTATGGTTTGCATTGCAATTTTCCTTCAACTGTATGAAGTAGCGTTGTCAAAGTGGTTCTGAATTACGCTTCAGAGAATCGGTCCAAGTCTCTATGACAATGGGTGCGTTAGAGGCAGTTAATACCACTGAGCGCTGGAAGAAGAGTTTCACATTTTGATGCTAATACTGTGAGCAACAGAAATACTACCCCCACAATTACCAGAACCTAATGAGCGCTCTTCCTGAATTAAATTAGCATTCACATATTTCATTGTGTAAGCTGTCATGAATACAATTTTTAGGATTCAATTATATCTTCATTATTGACGTAATACTCAAGATTGTATGCTTTAACAACAGGATCACCTTCTTTCGCTGCCCGTCACTGAAATATTAGCGCTAGGTCATCTGTCTGTCTTGTGTTCTCCTTAGCTTATCTCCCCATGTGTCTCAGCAACGCCAAAGCCACTGTTAACTGCGCAAAGAATACACACCCGCAAAAGGTAAGGGTCCAAATCAAATCATCTCCCTCCTGACCACAATAATGGCTCCCGCTATTTTGAATACTGTGCTCTTTCTCTGCACAGTAATTCCTTTCAGACTAACTGAAAGATAAGCAGAGTGATGAAATAGTAGTGCCTTCTCATAAAGCACACCTGACACAATTAAGATAACCAGCTTGTGGTGTAGAACCAATAGAAAAGCTGAAGCAGCAGGAGTAGTTTTTGATTTTGACCATCTGTAACAAACTTATATCTCGCCTCACAGCCACAGCCCTGTGTTCCCACACCTGCAAAACTTGGGATCCAATACAGATCAATTCAAAACAGTGCGTGGCATTTGTCCCTCGGAAGCACTCGAGATGCAAAGGGATAGCTGTGTGCGTTCAGGCCCTAAAACTGCACCTCTTTCTTTCAGTTTAAGTTCACTGAATGTGCCTGATGGGCCAGAGCAAGGTCCGTCAGTGAATCTACCACAAGGTCTATCAGTCATAGAATCACCTAGGTTGGAAGAGACCTTGAAGATCATCGTGTCCAACCATCAACCTAACACTGCCAAACCCACCACTAAACCATGTCCCTCAGCACCACGTCTGCCCGGCTTTTAAATACCTCCAGGGATGGTGATTCCACCACTGCCCTGGGCAGCCTGTTTCGATGCTTGATGACCCTTTCGGTGAAGAAATTATCCCTAATATCCAATCTAAACTTCCCCTGGCGCAACTTGAGGCTGTTTCCTCTTGTTCTGTCACTTGTTACTTGAGAGAAGAGACTGACTCCCACCTCTCTACAACCTCCTTTCAGGTAGTGGTAGAGAGTAAGAAGGTCTCCCCTCAGCCTCCTCTTCTCCAGGCTGAACAACCCCAGTTCCCTCAGCTGCTCCTCATAAGACTTGTGCTCCAGACCCTTCACCAGCTTTGTTGCCCTTCTCTGGACACGCTCCAGCACCTCAATGTCTTTCTTGGAGTGAGGGGCCCAAAACTGAACACAGTATTCGAGGTGGGCATCTATCACTGAAACCAACTATCGCTCCAAACAGTGGAAAACCAGGCAAAGATAAGTATCGTTGGAAGGTGGACACAAAGATAACGGTGGTTAGAATAAAAACAGTAGGGCATTATTATTATTCACTGTAAAAAGAGATGCTTCTATCATAAAGAAGATCTAATATATCTACTAAATAACGAGACACAATCTGGCAAACAGGAGTATACACCAAAAAAACAGATTTGTGCCATATCCCTGAAACAGACCCCTGGATGAAATGGGAGAATCCTGACGGGTTCTGTGGCTTCTGGAGGGGTCTGGAACCACCTAAGAGAGTGCAAGGACCCTTCAACCGCTGGACAGCAAGTTCAGGCAAACACAGGCCAGTATGAGGCCAGCACAGAGAGATTAGTGCCAATTATCACACTAAATATGGTGGAGCTGGCTCACAAAACTAGCTATATACTACTATGAAATTTCCGAAAAACAAATTTTGGAGAACTAGTACAAACATAGTACAAAAGAAAGAAACTTAAGGGGAAAATTCCTCAGCTCCAGAGCCATGGCATAAACGCCTCAAAGGATAGTATGCTAATGCAGTATTTGTAGAGCTGACACAGAACGGAAAAATATATTCTTTTTCGCCGTACTACCCTGTTTACATCCCAACCTTTCACCACATTCAGTTTTTCATCCACTTATTTAATCCAATTTATTTTCATCTCTTTTTTTTTTTTTTTTAAATCAGCACATTTCACATAATTTTGGATATGCAATAGAGTCAAGCAAATAATTCATAACAAAGCATGTTTGGAATCACTGTAGCCTCTTTTTCTGCCTATTTGCTACATAATAGGGCATTTGGATGGTGCCATTACTGGTCCAGGACTGGAAAAGCTTTTGCCCTTTTGAAAGACTCTGTATATCAATATACGAACAATTCATACAAAACTAAGGCATGACATAAAACGTGCTTTCTGAAATATGCGCATTGTATGACTAACGTAAAGGAAATGTAAAATGCAAATTAATTATTTTGTTGCCCACGCACACACATGTTATTTTTCCTCTCCCTAATGGTTCTTTTACCCAATGTGGTGAACTGACAAGACCGAGATAGGAAAAGATTGTACTCAAATGAACAAACAAAACTAGCAGGAATAACTGGCAGATGAAGCCATCACTCTGGGAAATGGGACCTTTTCGTTATAAATTCCCATGGTCAAAAAAGAAAATAATGCGTAACACTAGCATATGAATAACCCTAACATCATACATACTCCTGGGAGCTTAGGTGCTTATTGCACGTGGAGAGACAGTGCTTTGCTTTACCATTCCCGAGAGGTAAATCTTTGCATCCGTCTTCCCTGCTCTGACTTAAAATGCCCTAAGATGGTCCCCCTGCCAAGGGCACTGGGCACCCGCTGCTCGTGCTAACCGCACGGCGCAAAAAGTGACTTTTGGCTAAGGAAGAAACTCGGAGCTTACACGGTGTCCCAGTTGCAGGAAGCACTACTACAAGCACCACCAACCATCCGCGTACAGAGAATGAAGAGGAGAGGGCTCGCTAAAGAGAAACGCAAATGGCTGCGAAGAGTTCAAGACCAAAAAAAAAAAAAAAAAAAAAAGTTAATTAAAGGGATCAAAGGGAATCAGAAAGCTCTTACAGGTTGTCACCAGAAGAGGAAAAGAAAGGAAGCGCCCTAAAAAAATTCGGCTTGTAAATGTTCCTCACGTGCTTCTATGATAATTTATTATAATATTAAAAATTCAAGGAAATGTAAAAGAAACCAAAATAACTTACAGGAACTCTGTGTAGGTATAAAAAGCTCCAATTTTCAGAAGAGGTTAAAAATGGCATAATAGGGGAAGGAAAACCTTCGCAGGGAGTAACTATGGTTAGGAGAGATGAGGTAAAACTGAGGAGAGAGCAAACAATAGAAATAGGAGAAGACTTTTGGACAGCTGATAAGTAGAAAAACATTCTTGTGAGCCATTTAAGACAAAGGCGGCCAAAATATGTGAACTAATTGATCAAGCAATGCATCAAAATTACATGTACTTTCCACCAGCAAACGTCTACTTCAGAACACATTTTAAATGTCCTTCCTATAATAACTATACGTAGGGGAAGCATTCTTCTTTAGCACTGACTTCAGTTTATCTTGGCAACCCATGGCAAGGACTTACATTTCAATTAAGTGATGATTCAAAAATCAAAACCGATTATGGGTTAAAGCAGCAAAGTCAAAAACTGTATGTCAAGGGCAACAACGAGATGAGCTTTCTCAGTGCTAAGACAGCCTTTCAGTAAGCCTCATTTTCTGCCAGTTTTAAAGGTTCAGTTAGAAATGCTGCGTGAGACAAACATGCGACCCCGACAGTCTTGCAAATTGGATCGATACTGAGCTTTCCTGAGATTTAGCAAGGTGGCAGTCCAATATAATAGCCAAGTCAATGAAACAAATGAGGTTTTGGGAAATCATTGCCTTCTCTCTTTTCAAAAGAATGAAGGGGAAATCGAGATTTTATTTTTTTTGTAAAGAAAAAGTAAAGAACAAAAGCAGTTCTTTTCTAGGAATAAGTTATAGACTGCAGCGGAGTCTATACATGCTTCTGTTAAACCCATGGTTAGCCGTTAGCTCAAGCATCATCCATTAACCCAAGCTTCATCCATTATCCCCTAATTTAGCAACACTTACTCATAAATGAGAGAGGCCATTTCATTCTCTTTAATCTTAGAGCAATTAAAAACTACCTAAGCTACATACTTGCCAGATGAAAGGTAACAATGTCAAACAACATTGGCTACAGCATCCTTCTTGTTGAGGACATGTATAAAAGGCCCCTAAATCTTTCAGGCGGTTTCCCTGCCTTCTACGGAGAGCAGAGCAAACAGCAATGGGTTTTCTAATGGTTCCACTTGAGCAAAACACGGACAACATATATGCATTGGATTTATCCATCTTACAAGGACAAAAAGTTGTGGTGTATTTTCACAAAATAGTTATATTTTAGATCTGAGCGCGAGTTCACTGATTTTATTCATACGGAATTAATTCTGCATCTATGCTCATTTGAAAGATACTAGGACGAACAAATAAAATAAAAAATAGATGTGTCAACACTGGGGGGCGAAAGAAGACACTTATTCTGTTATTTGTGAAGAATCCCTGTTAGGTAAATAGCTTTGCAGAAGAGTCACAGTTTCAGGCGGCTGCGAACGCAAAAGCATGTTGGCACTCAAACGCACGTCTCATTCTGCAGAATCCTTTGAAGAGCCATGCAAACCTAGCAGCATGAAGTGTCCTTCTAGAACAGGCAATAGTTCTTTGGACACACAAACCCAGAAGAGGCAAAAATCAATCCAGCACCACTTTCATACAGTCAGTTCAGGTATGATTATTCTTTCAAACTAGCCAGGCAGGCACACATGCGCTCATCTGGTGGCAAGAAACAATAAAAAGCTCTAACACGCTGTAGACACATTTAAGAACTTCTCCGCGTACGTCATCTTAATTTTTGAAACAAACTGGGAAACGAGGAGCTAGCAGCATTCAGCGTTAGTCGCAGTGTGAAGAAGCAGAAACAAACAATCAGGGTGCTTCAGCCATTGGAAAGTGTTCAGCTGGAGAAGGAGAACTGACAGAGGGTCTGAAATTAAGAAAAAAGGCCTCGATCCAGCTCCCGCTGAAGTCAACGGCAAGTCATTCAACTACCTCAGTGTGCCTTCCCTCAGGCTGCAACTATGCCATACATAAACAAGGCAAAATACACATTCCAGGAGGACAAAAAACATGATCCTACACAGGAAACCACCAGAGAATTAACTTTTGGTAACAGCCTCTTCCCTGCATTAGTCAACTACAGAGAGATTGAGTGGCATGACCTAAAAATACGGGCTGGTAGTTTGGGTTTTTATTTAGCCATTTAATAATTTTGCGCGGTTGACTATTTAAGAAGATTTTCACCTTTCTACAGTTACGTTAAAGGAGAAGAAGAGGTATTGTGCCAATAAACGCTCAGTTTGCCAAGTGAAGACGACCTCCTTTGGGAAGGTACCGCTTCAGGTGTTCTGGGCAGGATGCAATGTGCCAGTCATGCAACCGCTGATTAAGCGAGGCCACACAAAATACGCATGTGGCATGAAAAATTAAATATACTGGGTCTGTGCTGTTATTCTACTAGATCCAATACGGTGACACAGTTTGGAAAATATGGCCTAGGGAGTGGCTCTGCAATATTCTTTATATAGACAAGTGAGATAAAAGGCTCACTTTGTAATAAACTACTTGACACTAAACCTATCAATAGTGGTTTATGTTGGATTATTTGTGGGTGGTTATTTTTTTTTTCCCCTTCCTTTGAATAATATTAAACCATGCCATCAACAGAGCAAACGTACTGTTAATTAAATTAATGGTTAAAACAATCTAGGAATGTATAAAGAGCTTTGCTAAGATTTTTTGCAGTGGACTTATTCTGTGACCAGTATTCTTTTCGTATAAAGGATGTAGCAGACGCTTATTGTGTAAGAAGATAAATAGGGCCATGTGTAACTACTACTGCTAGTTAGTGTAGATTTTTCTTTTTTTCTCTTGGCTAACGAGCAGTATCAAAACACTAAAGCATCCTGAAGTGAGGTAAGAGAGGAGGGTAAATAGGGTGGGTGAGAAGTGCAATGGATTAAAGAAAGAAATTATGCAGAAGTTCACCTGCTGTTGTCATGATCAAGACATGGAGAAGAGCATCTGCAATAGAATAGATGATTTAACATCAAAAAAGAAAAGAAAGGGAAAAAAAGAATGAGTTTAATGAAATACTGAAATACTAGAAAAATAAAACAGATTTCTAAATTAAACACATGAACATATACATATATATGCATAGTCATTACATGTGAGAAGGTAGGAGTGAGTATGGAAAATAAGCCTACATAATTGTCCTTGCTTACAAGTGGTTACTACCACTACAGCAGTAATGCTAGAGCGTTCCAGTTTCTCTACGTACACTCTCAAACTGGAAGTCAGACACCTACAATGTACAGCTAGAATCTGAGTAAATCCTTCGGAAGCAGATTAGGGAAAACGCTGCTTGGTTTAGGTATCCACATCTAAAATTTGGACCGCGGTATATCAAAGGGTAAGGCATCTAAGCTAATTCCAGCCAGTGTTTCTGACAACACAACAAATCATGATTTTCTCTTCTTCAGACTTCCTATCAATACGTTCTCCACTTTCTTCCATTTCAACACGTTTCTTGTCCTCCTTTTGTTCTGTGCTACAGAAAGACAAATTTCAAACGTTCAGTTTGATCTGTTTAGGCTCTTAGTAACGTGTCCCTTGGCCAGTTAGTTTTCAGATGTCGCTTTTTATTATACATATTTCTCCATTGCCATTTTCTTCCACCGACATGAACAGCGATTTGCTATTAATGAAACACGCCTGCTGTTTTTCCTTATCGTAACTTTCTGAGGAAAGGTCATAAAAGCTACAGCATAATTTGAAATCGTTTAGACTTTCAGATTTTAGAAATGACTATCAGCTGGTCGCTGCCAGGTCCTGTTTCCATAACTATTTCCAGGAAATTAATCTCACATTGGGGAAAACAATGTTATGGATTCAAAATACAACACTTGACATATATTTTGTTTACCTTGTTAGCAAGGATCCGGCCTCCTTTTTTGCAGACATGCAGCTAAGAATGATAATTCACATTATTTGTCACAGTTCGAGCTGCCCGCTCCCTCATCCTTCTCACTTTTTCATCGATGGAAGCAACAACTTCCAGAAAAGTAAATTCACTAAAAATATCCCAACTGTTTCATTTTGTCAGATAAAAGTACTGATACACTTGGATCATTTACTAGTCAAATAGGGATTATTCATCAAATCATAACAAAGAAATCAAATCTCTTTCATTATAAAAAGGAGTTCTACTGTGAGCAAGTCAGAGTTGGAAAAACCGCAGAGCTGCCACATATCTTGCTCTAGAACACAAAAGCAAGTTAATATCAAAGCACAAACTCAAAGCTCCTCCTCTCACAGTGCCACGCTCCTGACAATATATCAGATTTGCCTCTCTTCTTATCTACCTTACCTTTACATATTTGCCAGTAAAATTCTTGGAAATATAATCTATACAACTAAATTGTGGAATTTTTTTTTTACTGTATCACCAGAACTCAGGTATGAAAACATCATTTCGCAGGTAATTTATATTTTAAAATCTTACAGTCAGCCTTATCTTTACCATTCAACACTAACTACTGTGGGTGACAGAGGCACAAGAATGTGATACGGTCAAGCAATGTCTAAATGCTGCAAGTGACATCTTTCAGTTCAGTGTTTTTTTGCCTTCCAACTTAATGACAATATATGAGCTCTTCCACAATAGGATATTGTGAGGTATGAGATTAAAACTGTGAAATGCATTTGCATTTATGTAGGCATTAGTTCTCTCTCTCATTACGCTTCAGCAGGAAATTGTACATAATATCCCCAAATATTACCTAATTATTTTCTTGTTTTTGAAATGGTTGTCAAAGACTCTGACCAAAGATGCTGCTTTTCTCTCCTTATTGATGGAATTACCAACATATTGAAACAATAGTTACATTTAAATTTTAAATGGATGGTTAAAACATTGTCCCCTTCTGAAGTTTCAGACATAGGAGAAGTTTCGGATAGTTATGCAAAGGCTGAAATATACGCCTGTGAAATTCCACACCGAGAGACCGGTCCTCCATAAATTTATCCCTTTGCTTGGGGGTGTTACACTGTGATCCACAGCAAGACCTCCCCACAATGGGACATCACTAAGAACCCAACAACAATTTGAGGTTAGCCACTGAAGCAGTGCAGGGAGCGAACAGTGTCTTTTTTTCTTTCCCCCCCCCTCAGGTTGCACAGAATGCCAAATTAAGATCATCTGTGCCAAATAAATTACTGTCCAATACATTGCCGATGCGTTGCTTTACAACAACACGGCCTGAATTCAACACGTTTCCAGGGTCTTGGGCAAAACCAAGGCCGCACCCTTGCTTAAAGCCACTAACAATGTTTAAATAGGATTTCTTTTCAAACACTAAGAGTTTTCTTTCATGACAGATATATACTACCTCCATGCCTGCACCTGCAACGTCAGCAGTGTCGCTAGTTCCTAAGAACCTCGTAGCGGTGCGTGTCCGTGTATGAAGGAGGATGTAGGTGACGAGAGGGGTATAAAAGACAAACATATTTGTTGTTGTTGTTCCAGCTAAGCGCACGCAACAATCATGCGCGCAGTCCTCCTACAATCGGTTCGTTTTTAAAATAAGGTCTTACAAGTGAAACTCTAGGAGACAATGTATTTTCCTAAAAAAGGGATGTAAACAGGATGTGCCCCAACAGTTTATGATAACTTAATGACTGGGACAAATCTAAGCAAGATAAAAAAATGAAGTGTTGTACAGTCTTTTCCAAAGGTTGAGTAATCATTATTATAGGTTTCTTTATTACAATGTTTAGTGGCAAGTTAGTCAGTATGTATAAAAAGAAGAATACAATTGGTGTCGTGTTAAATGTCGCTATTTCATACAAGGCTGCAGAGAGCGTTGTTCTTCTTTAAAATCGGATATTCTTATCCTACCGCTAGTATTCTGGTCATCCAAAAAGATGTAAATATCACTAATATTTTTTAAAAGGAAAACACAAAATGATTGCATATCCAAGAAATAAATGCCACTTCTAGAAAACATTTAGTTCACCCTCTGCAATCACTGGGAAGACCTACCTTTCTGAAAATGACAAGTAATACGTCCTTTGGAAAAAGTCTGTAAACTATTTAGGGTTAGAATAAACCACCAAAGCAATTTTAAAGCTTGTATACTGACATACATATATAAACACATACATACTGTACACATTAAGTATTTTCATTTAATATGTTAGTTTGAGAGCTCAAGAAAAGCAAATCCAAACCACACTGGTCGCAGCCAAATATCCTGCTACCAGCTAACAAACAAACTTCTCATATATGTCACAAATCAGTCAATTTGCAATCGCAGTTATGACAATATTGTTCCTCTTCTAGGCCAGGACTGCCTGGCATTCCAAATGGGACTCCAGCGCTATTTTTTGAAATGCTGCGTACAACGTAGCTCCACAGAAACGGAACGCTTTCTCATGACACCAGTTTCTTACAAATTCATCTGCACGTGCCTCATCAAATCTGATGGTGGGACACAAGTGTAGAATTCGGTGTAAAGAATAAATTTACTTAAAATAAGGTAAGCAAGAGCACTTAAAACAAATGAACTCATGGATTTTGAGGCCAGCCAGGATAAGCTTTGTAAGTAGGAATTTGGCTGGGCCTGCATTTTGACCCATCTCGCTCCCCGTTTCAATGAGCTTGCCTAAATGCAACCGCTTACAAAGAGTCAGTTGTGAGAATACAGGAACGTAGTGGCCAAATCTGTGTAAAGCACATGATGTTTAGGTTGCTTGTCTGTTACACGATTCGTGTAATTTAAAATCCTTGGTTTCTTTTTTTTAAGTAATCCTGACAAACACTAGAGTTGGTGCTTACCCAAACTACTTTGCTAGCATAGGAAGCGCTCACCATCTGGAGTGATCAAGCCCTTGGTCTCAATCACTACTAACTTTAAAAGGGCACTTAAGGTATTTATTTCTCCATAAAACCCCCACAAATGCATGTGTGTATGTGTCAGTTATCTCATTCACTCCTCTTGAACTTCACTGAAAGCTTATTGACTTGCAGTGATTTTGGCAGATCGTCTCGGTACTCAGGCTTGCGTGACCGTCAGAGCTTAAGAGATCATAGCGATTTATCAACAGCTCTAGGAGGCAATGAATTAGAATATAACTCCTGGTTAAGCATTAGTTGAAGCTGCTGTCACTGCCGGTACTCCGTTTCTCTCTTTTAAGTATAACGCTAATTGATACACTCACCCTGAATGAATCGGGCTGGAAGAAAGAGCCACATTGTCCAAGTTTTCAGGGCCCCAGCTTAAGCGATAGGAATTCCTTTCAGCTTCTTTGGCCAGACTTGTTACCTTGGTAAGCAAAAAACCCTCCTTTTTACTACAATAAAATCAATCCATCAACCAAACAATAAGAAGATGCATTTTGCATAGCAGTGCCTAAAGCGTCTAAACTTTTTTTTAAAAAAGAAAACAAAGGCGTAATAATAGCATTAAGATATTAGAAACCCCTTATTGTAACATTTTGTACTTGCTCAAAGTAATTATATGTTAGTGGTCCCAGCAAAACAAATGCTGTGATTTACCAAAGTGGCATTTCCTAAATCTTTTCTTATTAACTACAAGCATGCTTCAGGATAGCATCTTTGAGAGCAATGGCCTTCAGGTTCATTAGGACACCTGGATATTTAGCCCAACGGCGGTTAGCATCATTCAAAAAGCAGTTAAAATGGAGAACATGATAAAGACAGTCCCTCTGCTATATTCACGCAGCTTAACCATTTATCTTGGAACAGAGTTTAATATTGCACTGCATAATATGCCCTTAAATATCAATGAAAATTAGAGAGGTTTATATTAAAATAAACAAAGCAGCATGCAAGACAGGGCATCGTTAGCACAATCTAAACTGTAATCTTTTTACATTTCTGTATTTATCCAACCGATAAGTGAACTTGAAGAGAATTTGCTTACCTGCTGGCTGGGGATTACAACCGTGTCGTCAATCATGGCGCTGTCCCTCAGGTAGGAGGCATGGCTCAAGGTGTGGGACCTGTCTGAACTGAAGGATCGCAGGCTGGGAGGTTGGTAGGATGCCATAGCAATATATCGGCAGTACAGATGATGTTGTAAAGGTGTCATGATAGATCGAGTGGGAGAATGAAAAAAGCCTGCTATTAGCAATACGATGCAGCTTCCAGGGGGAGTAGTTAATAGTCACAGGGGGAAAAAACAGAGCTTTACAAATCTGTCTTACGCCACCTTTCCGACCAAGGGCCACAAAGCCTTTTGACCGATTTATTTGCTTCAAAATGCAGAACCTAGAGAGTAATCTAGGTGAGAGTTTATTTTATACTCACAAATACTTTATACTCGGCTTTGTGGCATGATAGTTTCCTTATAATAAAGAGCGTGAATTTCTTTTAGGTAAGGCTCTTTGGAGAAGTTCTCTCTCCTTCTATGTCACACAAGCAAACCACTAGGGAAAACCAGAACGCTAACACCTGAAGAAAAGCCGAAGCTTTGTTACGATCTACCCTTTCCCCCTTCAAACTGGAAATAAGTAAGCTTGATATTGGCCCCTGGAAGGTACACACAAGCAAGGCGAATTGTGGCCAGCCGCAAGCTCCTGTGTAAAACAAAATTCGTCCTCTGTAGGCTAACAGCATCTTTAGAGAGGCAGTCCCAATGTGAGCACTGGTTCCTTTGGAAGTACACACAGCTCTACGGAAAACTGGTTGCTGTAGCAATGAGAGATGCAAGGCAGTAAATAAGCTGCTTCCAAGCACTGGCTCAGAACGTGACTGCAGCATCCACTAGCAAAAAAAAAAAAAAAAAAAAAAAAAAAAAAAGACAAATAAGACACCACAGAAGGACATATTGAGGTAAATGGGGTTTCTGCTACCAACAGCGCTACTTTTGTCCTTTAAATGTTTACTGGCAGCAGTACTGCAATAGTGATTTTTAATAACAGACCAACCGCCTTCAGACGTTGTACGTGTACTCTGTGCTGGTGTTCTGTATCTTGAGGAATAGAGCACGTATAACTGAAGGAAGCAGTTTTATTTTCATGGCTTACACATCCGTGAGCAGTCTCCGTAATGACTAACACTGGATCAGAACAATAGGCCATTTATCTAGATACACAGACTTTTAAGGGATAATTCATTGTCAGCACTTAACGATAAAGAAGTCACGTGTACACTATGGACACGAGATTCCAGTGCTTTAAATGCAGATCTTGTTGGAAAATCATATTTTACCATCTGATTCAGACCAGTCAGCCTTTTTTAACAACAGCTACACTCACTCAACAATTTTTTAGATCCATTTTTAGAAGCAAACGGTTATCTTATTTTTATTAGAAATACAGGACATTGAAGAATAATCAATGCCATCGCTCACTGACTTATACCAATGGCCTATTTAGCATATTAGATGGATCGTACAAAACTGAAAGTAAAGATGGCTACTACACAAGTACCAGCCTTAGGAAAGTCTTGAGAAAAAAAACAACAAACACAAACCAACAATAAATAATCTCTCTTACATGTCATGAAATGTCTTTTGCCCAGAAAAGTGGAAGAGGTGAGACATGTAAGGCTGGTATTATCGGAATTACACATTTCTGGAATGAAATTCTGATTCCATTAAAACAACCGACAATATTTCAATAGGGACAGAAGTTCACCCTAACTGTCTGCACATAACGTTTCAGAAAAAAATTACAAAAGGGAATCTTGACCGAAGAGTAATTTGGTTAAACATTTTAGTGTGAATTGGGTAGGCAGAGTACACCTTGCTTGTTCATAACAAGAGTACTTCAGCCAACATTTGTTTGGCTGAAAAATAAGCCTCAGTAGCAGACCCCATTTGCCATCATTGTCCTTTATTCATTTCAATGTTGGACACTTTCAGAACTGCTTCGCTGCGCCATGCAATGCTTGTAAGAGGTTCACCATCCAATTTGTAGGTTCTGCTCATGTCATGTCCTGGATAGATACTGAATGAAGGGAAGCCTGTAGTAGATTTGACTGTTTATCTGTACAGTGACTGTGTCTACATTCTCCTGCAAGTACCTGGCACTACTACTACCACCACCACTACAAGTAGCCCAGTACATATCCACTATGTAGTACCTGTATGGAAGCTCCAGTAAAGATCCAATACATTGAGGATATGGACTTTATCTACAGGCAAGGTATGCACAAGCATGACTGAGGGCTGCAGGAAATAAGAAGTTTACATTTCCTACTACCCTTAATTTCAAAACTAGCGTTCAGATTATACTGCCCCTCTTCTGTGAGCTGTACCAGCTAAACGAAGAGCAAACCAGTAGTTAAAAGACCTGTGCTTCTGAGACTTAGAAATAAAGGCACTGACCGAAACGCCAGTCCAGTTACGGAAGCGTAGCAGCAATGAACATAACTTACTGTTTGTTATTATAGTCTTATAGTTTATTATTAAGTCTTCAGGAATCCTGTTAAAAAACCCCCAAACCTAAATCACAGAGACAAAACTAATGTCTAAATACAGATCCTTTCCAAATCTGGTTGATAATTCTGAAGTCACAGGGGTTGTGAGGTCAACAGCACTCTACTCAGCCCCAGCGACTGAACAGCGGAACCCAGGAATGCTACAAAGCTCCTGACCGTAAAAAGTCTGTCTTGCCCGTGTTAGGTAATGCACAGGCATGTCTCACCTACCTCTTCTAAGCTCTGAATAAAGCCCAGGTGCTACACAGAAAATAAGAGCAGCTTACTCTAGCCAACCTTCTAATCTGGATGACTGGGAGACCACGTTGCAGTACACATCCACCTGCCAGCCTAGACACAGCTCTAGCAAGCCCTAGGTTCGGTTGAGTGCATCTCTTGTTGCGGGAAGTGTATGTTGTTTCTGAAGCTGGGAAAAGAACCTGGCATCACTAAAAACTGTATAAATCAGCCTTGAAAATGTTTCTCTACTCAAAGACCCGAAAGCCTTCCTCACTCTTGTCATAGACCAGAAAGGTGGAAGGGACTTCCAATGAAACGGTGTCTTTTCAAACCCTGGTGATCTGGCATGGCCCAAATCAGTTCTGCCTCTCAATATCCAGAGGGAGAATCCAGCCAGTGTAGTCCGTTTCTCTTTATTTGTTATTCTACCACTGTTTCTCCACATAGAGAAGGAAAACGGCTAACCTTCCCAGCGGCACGGTGACAGAAGGACAACTACCGGCTGTTGTGACCTAGTGCAACTTCCCCGATTCTCGCTAACACTGTCTGTACAGGAATTGGAGAAGTTTCTGTGGGACAGTGGCTCTGTTATACTATGACCTTTCTAGAGAGAGAGAGAGAATCCTGTTGGATCAGCGCCGTTCATTTGGTTCTCCAAATCAACTTTCCGGCATACAGCAGGCCTCCAAAATGGATGAAGAGAGATGGGTGCCATAAAAGGATATAGAGACAACAGGTTTTCATGCCATGTGATACCTACCTGGGCATGGTGCTAATGAAAGCATATGAAAAAGAATGAAGGGGAGAGAGAAATAAAATAAATAGGGAAGATGGTTATAAAAGAAAAAGACATGGTTTTAAAATCAAATTGTTTAATGCGTAAGATTACATGAGTCTAGACTGCTAATACTATTTTGCTTTACTGAGTTTCTTAAAAACCAAAGTCAGTATAATGCAATGAAAATCACATTAAAGCAAAAGCAAAGTAATTTAAGCAGTCTCAGTGAAAATTCTTACAACCAGTAACCTGAGAGTGACAGAAAGTGAGACTGTGGAGTTAGAAAGATGTACTTTTTTCCTTCTTTCTTTCTTTCTCCCTTTATAATTTTGTTCCATTTCAATATAATCATGAGTGATACAGGACGTGAAATAATTTTCACACAACACAAAATAACACACATAATTACATGCTAGTGAAAATCTACTGAAATCCACTGACAGTATTTAAAAGCTAAAATACTCTAAATGGGAGCAGAAACTGACAACACTTGCCCGCACGATCATTTCTATACAAGATCTTAAAATATAAAGCAAATAAAAACTTCGTTACCGTTGAAAATGCGTGATAAAAGGATTTGATTTTTAAGCATGCTGATGTAGTTCATAAACATCCTCCGAGACTTAAAAAGCCACCCAGTCACTTTGTTTTCAGTGGATTCACTGAAGCTGTCTAAAAACCAACAAAGACTCCAAGCTTCTAAGACCTGAATGACGAGGGAATTTCACATGCTGCGAGGCAAACCGAACTGTTTCCTGACAGCTTTTGTCGCAGGAGCAATTCATAGCCCGCTCAAGTAAACAGAATGGATCCTACCGATTTCACCGAGCTTCGGAAACGCTGCCAGAATAATAATTGAGACTGGAAAATGAGGTAGGTTAAGAATTCCTTCTGTTGCCAAGATCTCAACTTTTCTTTTTTTTTTTTTTTCTTTCCTCCCCTTTAGCGAACCCCAATTCTAAAGGCAGTAAGTCTGGAGACATTACTGGTTTACACTAGACATTGCCATTTTCAAACAGGAATGCCTGGGTAGCCTATTCTAAACTGGAACCACGGGTGTTAATCTGCCAGTTTGAGTCTACGCTTACGCTCACTAGTAAAGGCTCTCGTTTTGAAAAGGGAACTCTCTATTTTTTGTGGACGATAGTGACATTCTCTAAAATAAGAAAAAATTATTTAAAAAAAATATTAAAGCTACCGTGCCATTATTATTTCACACCTCCATCTAGGCTTAAGTTCAACTTGTTAGATAGAAGCAAATCACTAAGTTTTCTGGACTGAACACATTTTTTCTAATTTTATTTATTTATTTACAACATAAATACTGTGTTGCACCAGCAGAAGGAAAATGATTCTCTTTCCTGCATCACGGTTTTCATCAGCCATGATGAAAAGGAAAGAGTCAATGTGCTTACTAACACCACGCTCCCTGCCAATCCAATGCGGAACGACCAAGTCCATTGCTCCTTTCCTTATATCTACAGCCAAACTACTCCAAAAACCCAGCTCAACTAATGCTTAAAACACCGTCCCACTACCCACCCATGCCCTGACTCATGAGAGGAGGAGACGGGGATGATTCATCAGCCCTTTCCACAGGCAGCCAGGCTCTTCTTCCTTTGCCTGACCACAAAGACAAGCAAGCGATGCCTTTTCAAGAACCAAATAAGTGTCACAAACAAATTCTTTGCTAGGCTCCGAGGACAGTATTAGTGCCAAACGGATGCATTTCTGGACTGGTCAGGAAATATTCCTCCTGAGCGCGCCTTCCTCCTACAAAGTGGCGACTGCCACACTGACATACCTAATAAAGAAATGTTGGCAAGCGCATCCCACGTCTCCCTTGAGTGAAAGACCCCGAGAAAGGGATTTCAAACATTTATAACAAAATGTGTGCACAATTATCATAATAAAACATACGTGTCCAGGCAAATACCTGTCAGATCGTCCTCCTTCCAAGCTGTACCTTAGGTAGTTCATACCATCTAAGAACTGGCTGCTTGGTAAAGAGTCATCTCCTAGTTCTCTGAGGTCTTCTGGCCTAAGGTACTCTCCTCCATCTCCTGTCATTGTGTCATCACCTTTAAACCAACCACAGAAGGGACAGAGATAAGCACACACACAAGGTTGATTTCAATTACATGTTGGGATCTAACAGCCGGATGGCACAATAAACAGGAAGGCATTTTCCACTCCGGAAACACTGCAAACCACAAGCAATTAATGTATTTAATGAAACCGGCACATCAAGCAAGAGTTAAAAAAAAAGGAATTGAAATCAAGGCGATTAATCAATTAGATTTAATCTAAGTTTTGCTGTTGCACATACTGGCAAGGGGGAAATTTCTTTGCTGCTCTCTAAGGCAGGGTCTCTCTGCTCCTTTACCCATTTTAGCTCTCTGGTCACAGCTATGTTGTATCACAGCCTGGCAGTTTATGATTAAATATAACCCCTTACTTGACTGTAAGCTATGTGTTTTGAGCTGAAAAGGTGTTTGCTGTGGCCTTATGCCTGATAGTTGCAAATCCCAATTTAAACTCTCCGTTGTCCAAACTCCACATCATATATGAAGCTGTCTCACCCATGTTCCAACATCCTTCTGTGATCAGCAAAAAGATTGTTATTTCTAAAACATGGCAATATCCAGAAACTGGAAATAAGCTCACACGCATAAATGGTGACGATCATTAATCAGAAAAGTAATTCATAGTGAATCAAAGCCTAAATGATCATCGGTTATCTGACACAGTAACCTTTTTGCATATACTCTGAATAACAGGGTTGAATTTTTTTTATTTTTAGGTCCAAAATTATTTTCCCCAGGAAATTCTGTCTATATGAAGTCACAGTTTGCTTTTCCCTGGCAGACTAACAAAACAGATTGCATTGCCAAGCAACATGTAGATGTTTCTTTTCATTCCCATTTGCAATACGGTTTCTCTCCACGTTTTCTGCCTGGCGATTTCGTTCTCTTTCCCGATGGTTAATTACTGCTCTACGAGCCTGCCAGAGCCTTGGGGTGGCCCACAGAACCACCCAATGTGACCCTGGGCCACCAATAGCTTCAGATTTCCTCCTTTTCTAAGCTGCTTGGGCAAACGTCAAGAACCTGAAGGTCAGTTAGGTGAAGGAGACTGCAACTGTTGTAGAGGAACAGCCTTCAGGGACTCCAAGTTCCAGGGGCTGTGATTCACCCCGATGTACTGAGAACCGTGAAGGACCGTAAAGGTTAGTTAAGTGGTATCCAAAGTGATTTCAAACGGAATTCATCTGGGCATCAGGAGAGTTGCCGCTTGTGTGATTTAAAGTCTTAATAAAGCAAAATTGCAAAAAAACCCGATTATTGTTACTGCTGCTATTTCTGGTCGAGGATCTTCCCCCCGCCCCGCAAAATGTTATCGGTGTTACAAGCTATAGGAGTGGCGCTCACTACTAAAGGAAGAAATCTTGATGTTTGTTCTCATGAAACAGATCGAGCTCGTTTTTCTAGCTTGATGTTTCAGCTACTAAACAAATGATTTATAATTTGTCATCTAAAACTAAGTAACCTTTGGGGTTTTAAAAACATTTTTTGTATACGCAAATATTATATATAAAAACGAGGCCTAAATTTTTTTCAGTAAAACAGCAAAAGCTCTTGCAGATTCCGTCTGCCCACATTAAGAGGGAGAAACTGGGCACAGTTTCACAGAAAACAATAAAATGCATTTAATCATTGCATGTTTCCTGTCTTCTGACAGATGATGCCTCCTGTTTCCTGGGAACGTCACATTATAAAGCACGGGGCTTAGTGAAAACTTGGAAGATATTAAGGCAATGCTGTTAATCAAACAGTAAAAGGAATTTCAAGCTGTATTTCAAATGAACTAGATACTTATAATCACGCCAGACATTCCATCTATAATAGAAACAAAGGCGAAATCTTCACCACTTTCATCACACCCACATCCTTTAAAAAAAAAAATATATATATATATATCTCCAAACTCTACTCTTCTTTCAGCTTTGGCGTCTCATCTCAGAGTTGTCAATAATGGCTCTAAGTAATACGAGCTGCTTTATATGATGTGAACACCTGCAAACAGTAATAAGACTATCCACGAATATTTCACAATGTCTTCAGAACACGTCTCTGTTGGTAACACAGCTTACTCGCCAGCAGACTAGTCTCGAGTGAGCGAGCTAGAAGCCAAAGGCACTCCCGGCCAACCCCTTGTGCCCTTCCATCTTTCCTAAATGAGACAAACTCCCAAAACAAGTAGCGCCTCCTAGTACATGAAGGGGGAAAAATATGTATTTTGTAGGAATGGTTGTGTAGGAACATAATATTTCATACAATTGTGGTTTCCTGAGTGTCTTAATTCCTGCTTTGCAGGGCAATCGCACATTGCAAAGGGAATTATTCCAAGCCTGCGGAACAAGCCCTCATTCATCCTGCCAGTAATACTGCGTTGTCATTAAAACATCTAAGATGGCTATATTCCTGAGTCTCGGTCAGTCCAAACGTACACAGGCATGTTATCTGCAGAGAAGATATTACATATTCGGCTGACCATGAGCTTCTTTACACGGCAAATCTTACCAGATGGTAGTTTTGTGGCAGTGCAAGAAATAATCCTTTTTAATCATGCCAGAAACGATTAGTCTGCCATCATGTTCCCCATCAAATTAATGGCAGTAATGTTTCCACCACTTACTAAGCAGTTTATGACAAATATAGACTTTGACATTGATGCGCCCTGATTTGCAGTGGCCATCTATGACCTTACAGGTGGATTTCAAAGAGTTACCCACTTGGCGATTTATCTTCTACTTACTTCAAAGAACACCTTCCTTTCTTCAGTGACACCAAGAGACTTTCGGAGGTTTACTTGACAGGGGAAAACACACTACGAAACACTGGGTGACCTTGCACTCTGCCCCAACTAAAGCATTCCTCTTCAGCCTTGGCCTCATCACCGCTACTGCCCATCTCTCAAATATCTCTAAAAATTTTGTCCAAATCTGCATTTCTGAATAATACCGTCCTCTTTAGGGCAGGTTTGAAAGGAAACAAAATGCACTAGAAAGGAGTATCAAGTACCCGGACTCTATTAAAAGAAACACTAGAATTTTACCAGTAAGGACACTGGAACAAGAAGTAAAAAAAAATAAAAATAAAAAATTAAAATCCCCAAACCTAGGAAGCTATTTATGTTTAAACAAAAAGCGGCCAGTAGCTGGGTCCCTGCACTTGCTGCTGCTATTATTTTTTCTTTGCAGAGTGCAAATAACTCCCAGTATGACGGGTGGCTTTTCCAGAGCGTAACACACAAAGCGTCACGGTCCCTCTGCGCTCTCAGCAACGATCTGGTCAGTCCATTAATCTGTTTCCAGTGGCCAAACTAGTGTCCCGGAACAAGACGCGAGATCCTCCAAAAGCATACATTTTGGACAGGTTTGCAACACTTGGGGTTCTTTCTTCTCTCCTCAGGAGGCGGACAGAATGAAAAATAAAAATCAACGGAGATCACTTGAAGCAAGAAGATGGATACAAAGGGAGGGACCGGGAAGGGCCAGGTTGCAGGGACAACATAAGTTTAGCAGGTTCCAGGCCTGTTTCTAGGAAAAAAAAGGGAAGGAGACACGGACCTGCTAAACAAGGTGCTAAACATTTCTATGAGGTACTGGCCACCTACAAAAAACTATTAAAACCAGTGGCCTCTTCTGCAAAATTGCAGACCCAGCGCTTTGCAGGACTGGATCTGAGAGAGGGAAAGGAAGGATGAAAATGGATTGGAGAGGTGAAAAAGAGAGACAGTAAACCTAAGAATCGGAACGGGAAAATGAAATAAACTTTAAGATTTCAATACTCTGCTTAAGGCAAGGAAGGCCCGATACAGAAACTCGTAACGGGCCAGCGAAAGCTGCAGTGACGGTTGTCAACAACACTTTACACAAAATTTTAAATCTTTGTCACAACCAAGCCAAGCAAAGGCACATCTATTTTAAGCAGTGAGGAGCGGCACAGAGATTCTTGGGCTGGCGAATCCCTACGTACCCGACTGCAGAGCTGTGCAAACCCACCGGTCCAGAAGCAGCAGAGCTGCGGTGACGCGGTGTCGTACCCGAGGAACCCAGCTCTCTCGCAGCGGGGACTCTTAAGCCGCGTCTGAGCAGGCATCCCCACCCAATTCTGCACCACCGCACGCAACACGGGCATCACCAGCTGGAGAACTTTTCCACCCCGCTCTTTTATGCTGTTGAGGCACTCCAGAAAACCCGAACAAGCTAGTTCTCACTGACTCCGAAGACCCTGAACATTTAAGACACCGCTGCCACAGAAACTGAACCAGAATAGCAGCACGGGCATCATTCTGCGGAGCTTCGCGGGGCTCTGATGGAGCCTCACGCCACCACAAAGCGCTTTCGCCTACGAGGAGCAGTCGCCGCTGCGCCTTCCAGTGACGGTGCGGTTAGTTAGGCAAAACACGGACAAAGCATGAATAGGAACCTTCCCTACAATCTTTTAAAACGCAGCTGCCTAGAGTTTTTCCTATTTTCCTAGACCGGGGAGCAGGAGTAAACTTCCATTGCCAGTCACTGTCAAAGCCACACTGAACCGTTTTTGAAGTCTGCATTGAACTAGAGCCGACCAACCAACTCGCACACATCCACAAGTAATTATCATTTCTGTGTATCGTGAAGCCGTAAAATCCAAATGTAGCAACGGATCTCAATTGCTGATTTCTAAGGTAGCTCTTAGCAGGGAGGGAAGCACCTGGGCTGATCGGAGAGGCCGCTCGGCCAGTAAATACCCACCTCGCTCTAACCGAGTAGTACAGAGAAAACAGAAAGCTCATTTTGATGCCGATGACTTCACGTGTTTGAGCACAGGTTCTGAGCGTTGAACGGAGCGCTGAGAGAAACAAGCCACGAGCTGAGACCACACACCTGCTCCTTCAGTGGCACTTTGGCTCAACACACGGGATTTTACCAAACCATCGGAACTGGAGACCCGCACTGGTATTGCTGGTACTTCCCTTCTCAGTTTTCTTACATTCTGCAAAAGGCAGTGGTATGGCCTACCTATATAACTCATTAAATCAACCATCATGAACCACTTTGAGATCAAAACCACATTTTAAATGCAAAGTAACATTTAGGAGATAGTAGCTCCGAGGCACTCAGCCACATGCAATTCCCAGCTTAGCAAACCAGTATCGGCTCCCAGTAAAAGTGTTTCTTTATCATTTCTAAAACAGACTGGCTTTTTTTTTTTTTTTTTTCTTTTAAAATA
>VFFE01007084.1:996068-1039434 GCA_008921705.1 Burhinus oedicnemus
AGAAAATAAGGAAAATTAAAAAAAAAAAAAAAAAAAAAAAAGAGAGAGAGGGCTGTGATAGAAACTGCTAGAAATTGCTTTTAATAGATGTTTTTAAAGCCAGATACAGTTATGTGGGTTTGCCAAAATGATTGTTTTCTCTGCAGCATGCAGATAAGTCTACAGCTCCCCTTAAAAGTAACAGATGGAGAAGGCACAACTATGGCAAGCACAATTTTTTTATGGAATATGTAAGTCCTGAAGCATCTTTAAAGGAATGTATAACGCAGAGTTTCTCTGACACTTTCCTTGGACACCTTCGCTTCCCTAAAGTCAATCCTCTGTTTAATGCCCCCCCTGCACACACACTAGAAGTTTCCCTGAATTACAGTTTGGCTAATGCTCTAAATTTCTTTATTTTTAGCCAGTCAGGAAAGGAGTTTCATGTAGGGTTTCATATACTGATATGTGACTTAACATGAATCACCACGTCAGCTACTGGCAGCCCAATGCACCACTTGCAGAAAGACAGAAGGTGAAGCAAATAAAAAGTAAAAACCCCAAAACCCTGTACGTCTGCCCTCCAGGGTCTGCGGGGAGGAGGAGACGCCTTGATTTTGTTTTCTCGCAAATTCACCTGCTGCAAAATGAATTCCCAGTATTTCACAGGTGGCTACTATGGTATTTATAAAGTTGGATCTAGGTAACAAAGAATAAAGAATTGGACCAAAAGAAACTATCCCCGCCTCCCTGAGCCTTGGAAGGTCATCAATAGTAAGTGGCATGCTGAAAAGTCTGAGGTGTGGTGGGGCTCCTGTGCCACATACAGTCAAACTGGGACTTGAATGACGTGTCTGGAAAGTCTCAAGAGGAGCAATAAAGCAGATCCCACAAAGAATTCTGGGCAGGAAATGACATTTAAAGAATATACAGCGGAAAGTGATGGAGAACTGACTTAGCTTTTTGTTCCATCAGAACACGGAAGAGGAAAATTTACCGGAAAGTGGGTAAATATTTCCTATGAAACAGGAAATTTCCTCACAGTATGGAACACATTGGGCACTAAGGAAGGAAAGCTTGGGCTAGTACAGCTATCTCTGACTCCCAACAAACCTGCTGGCCAGCACTCTGCACGCACTGAAGTGAAAATGGGGGAAAAAAAGTTTTTTCCCTTCTTCCCAAGGAGACAAAGTATTTACTAATTCTGCCTCCGTGAAATTCACATGGCAACTACCGCTTCTTTACGTAGCACTTCTCAAAATATTTGTAAAATGTTATGCACTGACACACAAGTCATCTTGCACAGCCATGTTGTTCCAGGGGACAACAGCCCAAGAGCTCTGCTGCCCACGGAGCGCCCACCCGCGAGAGCTCACTTCGACCACAGAATATCTATAAGTACTGTCAGCAGCTATAATTGGCTAATTAAGGTTAATGTAAGTGTAAAAGCAACCAGTTTTTAATCAATCATGAGTGGGAATAATATTCAGTAGCTTTAAAGACAGATTCAGATCAGATGGATAAGACTAGTCAAAAATACATTTCCCCTTTTTAACAGGCTGATTATCATAGAATCACAGAATGGTTTAGGTTGGAAGGGACCTTAAAGCCCATCCAGTTCCAACCCCCCTGCCACGAGCAGGACACCTCCCACTAGACCAGGTTGCTCCAAGCCCCGTCCAACCTGGCCTTCAACACTTCCAGGGATGGGGCAGCCACAGCTTCTCTGGGCAACCTGGGCCAGGGTCTCACCACCCTCACAGTCAAGAATTTCTTCCTGAGATCTAATCTAAATTTCTTCCTAATAGCTATTCTAAATCTCCCCTCTTCCAGTTTGAAGCCATTACCCCTCGTCCTGCCACTACCTGCCCTTGTGAAAAGTCCCTCCCCAGCTTTCCTGTAGCCCCTTTCAGATTTACTTCAATGAACCAGCTATTGTAGGTCCCCCCTGCAACTTCAGTCTCTGAAGAAAATAATTCGGTGCTCAACATCGCTCACAAAATAACAATTTAGGAAATAATGTATAAGTAAATACAGTAGCGTCTCCTGGTCATGTCCATGCATTATTCCTTCCTTGCCCTAAGAAAGGTGTGTCTGTAGTTTGGGTCATGCCTACATGTGTCACTGACAGCCTTTATTATTGCTAATCTGCTCAATTCTACTTTTTGTCAACAACACCGATGCAAATTGAAAACAGCAGTTTCTTTAAAACTGTTGCCAAAATTTTTGCGACCTAACCACATTCTCCTATTTTTCATTACTAAAATGCTGACAAGTGAGAAATCTTTAGCAATTCTACCACAACAAAAATAAAACAATTTCATTTCTTTCCAATGACAATACCAGATTTAAAAAAAAAAAGCTATATTCTCTGTGAAAGACTTCAGTGAAAAAATGCAAGTAAGACTTCATTATAACTTTTTTTCATGTTCCTAGCAACAATGTCAATAAAGTTATAAGAGAAAAATTAAGCAGCTAACCATTATGTTGAGAATCTTTTGTGTTGACAACACACCAATGAAAAAAAAAAAAGGCAACTAATTTTCAGATTTCCTGTTGCATTTGCACATCTGGCACTGAGAAGAAAAAAGTATTTCTTATTTTGCTCCGGGGAAAAAAAAAACCCAAAGAAAAAAACCCCAAAATATAAGTAATCTCAACCATACCATGTGAACAAAAGCAACTTTGCGGAGCAGAATCTCCCTTCATCTTGGATGACCTTGTTAAAATGTACCAGCAAGAAACTCTTTGCACAACAAACCTTACAGGGCATCTATAGCCGACAGATTTCTAGGAAATGGGAGGCAGACATTGGCATATTTTCCGTACAGGTTATCACAAGTAAAGTTTTAAGAATCAACTCTTATTGACCAGCTATTTCTTTCCCAGCACAGATTTTTTTCTCGCTAAAGAAAGGCTCAGTTAAATTTTCAACACAAAGCTTTTGATTTACTTCTGTAAATCAACAGTCTTTGGCTACATTTTATACTACTGGTTATAAGATGCTTAATTTAGAGCGTGAATTAATTCAGCGGTGTTATTCTGAATTTACAATGTTTTAACATGCAGCGACATCGCCTTACTTAATGTAACCAAGAACAGTTACTGGCTGCAACTTTAACTTCCAGGTTTAATTAAGGGAAGTTATTGCTTAAGTCTTCCAAGTAATTAAGCCACTACTTCAGTGGAATCATGTGCACGTACAGCAGCAATGAATTCTGCCCAGACTTAACCGCTCATTTCTCACGTGCCGTTGGGATTCGCATACTCCAGGGCCACGTGCGGAGGCACTCGGGAAATTCAGGGTCGTGTTTTAGCACTGTTTACTGCTGGTATAGATACCAGTAAGGAATTCTGAATGCTTACCGAAGTGCCAGCTGCAGTTCCCACAAATATTATCCTTTAATAATAACAACATTCATAACAATAACGAGGTGGCCACTTAGCTCCAGGCAAGCGGTTACAAAGGTAGGCCAACAGATCCACGGGGCATTTTCCTCCCCACGCGCCAGGCAACGCAGCTTATCCTTGTCCCGCTCTGCAACTGGCAGACGAGAAAACCGGAGTGACTTCCACAGAGTCACTCAGGAATCATTAACAGTGCCAGAAATGAATTCCTGAACCCTACCGGAGTGTCCGGCTCTAAAGTAGTGACTTCTCAGTCCTTTGTGAGCCTATGTCTGAACCAGACTTACTAAGCAGTTTGAAAGTTCTCTTTGTTGATGGTTTCTCTACACTGGAAAAAATTGTCTACACTGAAAACAACTGTTCTCAACAACAAAAATGATTTATTTTTTTTTTAATCAGAAATCTGATGTAATCAGGTGTGCATTAGCTGCAAACTGCCTTCCGGAATCTAAGATCACATCTTTGATGTCCTTAAGCAACGCAGTAGTTGACAGACATGCCACCTTGTCACTGACGAACATTTATGAAGGGACAGCAAACCCCACTTTTACACTGATCCTATTACTGCCCATATGTTTGAATGATGTAGTATCACAATTTTGAGTAGGCTTTAAAACTAAAAAGGAGAAAAATGAGCAACTGCAAGAGGAAAAATGGCACAATCTGACACTGGGTCATTATTGTTACGTAGGCATACTTTATTTTATAAATCATTTAAGGACACGTGATGACGCTGTTTCCATTTTTAGGAACACTTCAGCAAATTCAATGTCCTAATCACCTTCTTTTTAAGATTACTTAATTATTTGTAATTTTTTTTTCAAGAAACACAAAGTTTAAAAGAAAAAGCCAACAACATCACCCTGTGTCTCAACCAGGCACAGGGCTGACTCTTTAGCAACTTTTAGACAAGCGTCCCTCATGAAAGAGACACTTTTTGTTCTTTGGATACTGCGATTCCAATTGATTTTTGAGACTCCATTGACTATTTGCACACAATGGTTCGCTCAACATTTGGCTACCCCTTCTCTGCAATGGAACCGCCAGCATTAATTACTGCGTGGTGTGAACCGACCTTCATGGTAGCCAAGCTCAGGGCCATGCTGCTTCTGACAATGGTGCCTCACCTTCTACTTCAACCTCAACCTTTCCATGTCCTTCTTTCTGTCTGCAGAAGTCATCTGGCCAAAAAATAACTTGTCGGAACAAACAAAGAGATTCATTTTCAGACAGATCGGTTCTCTGGGTTGGTTCACCACACGGTGAAACATTTGTGCCGACATACTGGAGGATGTGGGGAAGTGTGGTTAGAGCTATGACAACTTCTGGCAGCAGACAGACCTTAGTCTCAAAGAGAGAGTGACACCAGAGCTTTTGAATATTAACTGGACTGAAAAGAGAGCAGGAGAGGAGGAAGCCCAAAGAGACACAGTTCAGAGTTCTTCTACAACCCGTTTTACTGGTTGGTCTTGTATCCGCTGTATACGGCACTACGCTTACCGTACGATCTCAGACGGGAGTCACAAAGTTAAACCATCGGCAGTTGGTACAGCTCTTTCGCCGCAAAAATAACGCACGGAATGAGTACAGAGGAGCAGCAACATGCTTCTCAATACAGTATTATTAACATATGGGAGAATAAAACCAAAAAGGTTCCTGCCTTTTCTAGATTTTCCTGTGTGTCTACACTGACTCAGCCCTAACAGGAACACCTGCCTGTGCTTAGCATCACTAATTCTGGAGAGGTCACTAAAATACATTTCACAAGATGCTTTGCAGTAATTGCCCTTTACCGCCGTCAGGATCCCTCAGGTGCAAATTGCCTTGGTCGTGGCAACAGCTTTAAAAGAACTAAACTTTGCAGCAATCCAAACAGCTAAACCAGGCACAATGATAAAAATGCACAGTAGTTCTTTTTTAGCACAACTCCATCCACACAAAGCATTTCTGCTGGCATGGATGTGTATTCCAGAAACCGCACCAGCTAACAGCGAGGGCTGTGGGAACGTGTTGCGTGATCCCCACCTGTAAGAAGAAGCCCTTCTCAATCTTTTTTTTGCAAGATCAGGCCATCACCTTCTGAACGGGGACTGTATTCCATCCGCACCGTGCGCGGTGCTCAGCAAGCAACAATGGAAGACTGTCCTGACGTGGGTCTTCATGGCAGACTACGGTACAGAGACAGTCGCAGGACCGCACGCGTGCACGCCTGTATTTCCGTGGTGTATAAATAAATTGCTTAATAAAACTGGGCTGATGCATCTTTGGCCCCAACGGTCACAAAGCAGGAAAGACTTATTAATGCCACGGAACATCTGATACGCGGAGGACCACGTAACAGGCTTACAGCAGACGAAGTAGGATTTTTCTATAATCATGTTTTTGCGAGCCTATGAAGTTTCCTTTTTTTTTCCACTTCTTCCTTGATCCTTGCACAAAAGCTTATGAATCCAATTTCACCTGGTCTGTTATTGGCATGGGTGTTTCTCTTTCCCTGACAATGCCCACCTGCTTCTGTACTTAACTCGGATACTTACCACCTAAAACCCCGTAACCTGATTTAGAAAATCAAAATCAAATGCAATTTTAAAGAAAATATATAATCTGGTTCTGTTCAAAGGAAAGGGTTTGCCTTTTTTTTTCAGGTACAGTAAAAGGTAAAGAATTCTGAATAATAATGAAATTGCTAAACATAAAAATGCTGTATGAAAATTACGGAAGAATTAGCGGGACTCTCAGTCCATTCAAAATATTGTAAAAGAGGCTACACAGAGCAGGACCGTACATTCCAGGCCGAGCTATTTGATAGACTTTACGGTCCTTTATTTTATACTGCTGAGACTTGATGCTGCACTTGAATTTGTTTTAGGAATAGGAGTACTCTGTTATTAACCTAACAGCATACAATTACGCAATATAGCTGCTTCCCAGGCAAAATGTAAAATACTTCTCACCAGTGATGAACAAGCTCCACGACAGGACCTGAAATACTTATAGCTCAAGTACTGGTCTGGTGTACCCACAGCTGGCAGGTTTACAGTGTCACGTTAATTTATTTCAGAACATATTACACCCCTTTAAAGCAGCTAAGAACACAGCATGACACAAACCTTATTGTTAGCCTCTTATAAAGACTACCCCATCACCAAAAGGTTCATCCTCTTCACCAAAAAACTTCTGCAGTCTTCCTGCCCCCAGCTCTTAAGTTCCTGTGACAAGTACCATCCCCGTTAGGAATTTATGCAACATTCCAACTGTTTTTTTTTTTTCTTGTGGAAACGGGCTTTTACAAGGTCAACATGGCATGAAGTGCTTTAACTGGGAACGACCTGCAGCAGGATCACAGCGGCACTCTCAGCAGGAGCCTTGAGCAGCAGCGGGCAGGAGGTACCTATGTCCTATCTGCTGGCCCTTGACCAACGGGAGGTGTCAGGTGGTGACAGAAAGCAGAGAATGTTAATTCAAAGCACTGGAGAGCATTAGTCATGCTGGATGGCCACAATGAGTTCTGCCGACATACTCAAGATACGGGTAATAAATCTTGGATTTTCTGGCTTCCCTTCTTCCTCCCACCTTTGGGGAAACACACGCCCAGTCACACTTCAAAAGTAATGAAAAGAAGCACTGTTAGGCACCCAGATTAAGCAAATCCATGTTGCTTCGACACAAAAAAAATAAGACAAACAATGCGAGTTAAACAGAGAGAAAGTTTCTAAGTCTTACTCCAGGAATTTCTGCTAACAGCACCCGCGCCGCTATATGCTTCACCGTCACTGAAGCGTTCATCATCAGAGTGCTTAAAGGCTGTGCAACATATAAATCGGTTTGAGAAAAAGGAATACCCTGGATTAATCCCGTAGAAGCAGAAAGACATGGCAGGCATTGTGGATTTCAGGACGGTTAAACGGTAGTTCAAAAGATGGGGAGAGAATTCAACAAGGCGAACGTAAGGCTATAAGCAATTTAAAGGCCATTTATCACAATAATTACACAAGCAGTTCAAATAGAGAAAAATGTAGCAAAAACATGCCCCAGAGACATAATCTCGCTGATCACGATGCAGCAGAAAATAATTTCTTTTGAATCGTACTTGTTTGCTTTTGCTTGCAGCTTTGCAAGCATTAAAAAAAACCCAAAAAAACCTAAGTAGAGTCTGGAGCCAAAACATCTTATTTTCTCAATAGTGTAACTCATTTATCAGCAGAAATCCCATTTCAAAAAGTAATACGAGCAGTTTAGGAACAGAAACGCCATTAACTTCCAGTACCATTCAGAACCACAAGTGCATTTGTGTTCTTTATAAAAGCAAAAAAACCAAGCCCGTAACCTGCGCCCCTAAATCCCTAGGGCTTTTTGAAATCAGTCACTCTACAACTTATTCGCAGGAAATAATAACAACTGTAAAATGGCATACGCAAGATACCGTAATATTAATTAACGCTGCCAAGAGTAAAGAAAACACTTAGAGTTGCAAATGCGCGTGTATTTATCAGATGCCATCGTGACTAAAATTTGTAACAAGTCCTTTGTGAACTTTTAGAAAGGGATGCTTTTAAGCTCTTTCCTTAGTTGCGTGCTGTATAAAACCGCGATACTTTACCAATCCCTCCAGAAGTTCACAGCAATTTCCTTGGGACTTGGCTAAGCAGTACAACATATGCCTCCGCTCTGTACGTACAATAGACTCTGAAACCAAAGTGCCAAACTTCTTAGCGCGTTGTTACTTTATGTCATGCCGTATGAATCCGTGATTCCCATGTGCCAAAAGTTCCCTCAAGGGAACAGGCTCCTCACCTTCCAACCCCGGGGCATCTTCGTACACAAGTGTTTCCGATTAGGCACAACTCCTAGCTGTATGCATCCAAAATAGGCGGCACCGGTCCAAAAAAAAAAATGGACTGCTCAAATTCCCCTTTATGGGAGGGTCAAACCCAGCTTTGGGACAGCTCTACATTTCAATTTTAAAATCCGAGGTTGGGAAATGCTCTTCTTTGCTGCTTTGGTTCAGATAAGCTTTTTCTGAAACAGATGTAGGGGTCTGGGATTTGGGGTTTGGGCGAACTTCTGGCATCTTTATACAAATGCCATAATGACTACGTCATTTAAAAAAGGCCATTACAGAGAACTTGGTTTCAAGCACTGCAAAATGAAGACGTCAAAGCACTTAAGCAGCTCTCTCGAGCCCGTATTACAGGTTCCCTAAGTGATATGGGATAGGAACTTAGCAAAGTTGCTCACCTTCTTCATCTGAAACATCCAGGACCTCGGTCATTGTCTCAGGAACATTTAGCTTGTGCTTCTCCGTTACAGTCTGCAAAGACAGAATCACCATTCCTCAAATTAAACACCAAACGAAGCAGTAACGTTGCCAGCAGGATATTTTCAACAGCAACAGCAGTGGGATCTGCTGAGACATTTCATCACGTGTTTCCCCTCCCCCCGGCTTTATTTTACATCTCTACTCCAGAAGCTCCTATTCTCAGTGCTGTATAAGGTAACATTTATTCTGGCAGAAAAGTACAAAAAAATAAAGATGATGAGCTGGTCAGAGGAAGAACAGAAAAGAAAAGAAAGCTCTCTGCAAATTTATTTATAAATGGTGCATGTAAAACAATTCAGCTCAACGTTTCCAAGATGGTTTTACAATGAATTAGGTAATGTCTACAGAAGAGCCTCAGAAAGTTGTGTGTGGCATATGGAAATTATTAAATCGTAAAGCATTTGGAAATGAAGTTATGAATGATGTGAAATTTTTCAACTGAAAAAAGATGCGAAGGATTTACACAGACCACTTGAAACATTTCTTCCCCCCGCTCCCCGCAAAGTGACTACGCTGCATATTAATGATATCCTTTTCATAAATCACGTATACTCCCCCAAATCACATATACATTCGGGGAAAAGTTATTTGAAGATTCTGATATATTTAGTGCAGCTGAAAGCTTAAAATATTGGGATATAAGGCAAGTAGGGATCGAGGACTGCTGGGAGGACACTGTTTCAGCGTGAGAGCACAGAGTAGGAGAACACTGGAAGAATTTGGAAACGGAAGGTGTTCAGGGGCGCTGAATCAAGAACGGGGACATGCCTTTAGCATCAAGATACACACTGGAGAAGGAGATGAAGAACGCAATGAAAGGAACCGTGGGAAGTGCAAGGTGTGAAAAAGTTGCCTGCAGGAAACTCTTCAGTGTGTTACGATACAGGAGACAAAAAGCCAAGGACTTAAAAAAAGAGCGGTGATCGCAACAGCATTAGTCACGAAGCAAAAAGAACTATTTCGCTGGCTCCGCCTGGACCCGAAGCCGGTCAGCTGAAGTGGGGAGGCATCAGGTCGCCCCATCACGTAGGGAGGAGATGTGCCCGCTGGCACGGAGACGACTGGCAGGAGGCCACGTGTCTTGTGAAACTCCCGCTGAGGCAGGGCTTCACTCCCCGCTGCCGATGGTATCTACCAAGCATAAATAAACATCCCATGCAGAAGTAGTGCAAGAGCACACAATCTGAGGGATAATGAATGCCACCCAAATCCCAAGTCCCTTATCCAATGCGCTTTTGTAGATGTGGTGCTTAGAGACGTGGTTTAGTGGCAGACCTGGTAGAGTAGGGTCAATGGTTGGACTAGATGATCTTAAGGGTCTTTTCCAACCTAAACGATTCTATGATTCTATGATTTTGGGAACCGATATCAAGCAGCGAAGTCAAACGTAGGTTTTGCTGCACAAAAGCTTACTAGGTATTTCCCGACTCCGTTTTATACTTCTCCATTTCTAACAAACCGAGAAAGGTAGCGTTCTTCATTGTTAGAAGATACTACGCTTTTACAAATAACAAAGTTACCAACAGTGTAATTACTTTGGAAATTTGTTTTTAAAGTCTGCTTTACATTTTTGAAATATATTTAATTCAATTTTTTTCAATTCACCCTCCTGAGGTACAGGGAAAGAACGCCCTTTGCTTCAAATGGCAATCCCAATTAGGCCTCCTAAATTCACTCTTACCCGTGATTCAAGGCAATTAATCATTTCTGCAGCGTTTTTCATAACACGGTCTGTGCTGAAAATTAGTTTATATTCACCGAATGCCTCCACCAATAGGTCTGACTTTCCCCCCCTGCATTCCCACGGCTTTCCACAGATAGAAATGTCAGGCAGGAGTAGGGTGACAAAGCCACCGACGACAGATGGGGAGGATGCTATCGTTCAGGTGATGTTGACCTCGTCTCTTCAACAATACAGCAGTAAGTTAACAAATATGTCATAAATTTGAAAAAAAATAAAAATAAATAAATAAAAAAATCGCAGACACTGGGCTAAAGAAATAAAGCCAGGCAAAGGGGGCTGTATGTTTTTCAAGTGAAGTGGAATGCGCTGTATGCGGGTACCAATTTCCTGGCATTGTAATTGGAATTGCCGTTGCAACCGCGTCTACACACGGTGTGCTGCAAATCCTCTACTGCCAGCTCCTGTGCTCCCCATGTAGAATAACTGAAAAGGCAGGAAAAACTATAAAGGCAGGAGGAGGTGACCAAATTCCGAAGAAAGGGGAAAGCAGAGGTCTGCCTAGGAGTCACAACTGCTCGTTTTTCCACGTCTGCTGTATGACCAAAATTTATTTAAGAAAATTTGGTTCCCAACTGTAGCTTATGTACAAAACCCATTTGATTTGAAGACCGCAGAAGTGAAAGGACGCTACGGTACTCCAGTCCACTTTCTATTAACTTCAGTCCGCAGACCCTAGCAACTACGGCTCCTTTATCATGATAACAACTTATTCAGAAATTAGGTTTTTACAGGCCCCTATGTAATAACAATCTGGTCTCTGACTAAGGCTCTCAGACATTATTATTTATTTACAGAGCAGTAATGATACTTTATTTGCTTCCTGATTTGCCCTTCAGTCAGGGAAAATTATTACATAATTTAACAACTAAAACAAAGTTTGGAAAACAGAATCAAGAGAGTGTGTGTGCGTGTGCACACGTTTCCAAAAACCAAAACCCCTGTAATGCTATCTCTGGAACACTGAACTCCGCAAGAATCATCGATTCCACATCAATTGCCCAGAGGAGTTGTGAATTAACGTTTTTAAATGAACTTTTAATGTAACGCTAGGCTTTTTTTTAGTTGCTAGGCACACCACAAATGTCAAACGCTCTCAAAAATTTCAAATCCATATCTAGTCCACTTTGAAAATTGCCCAGCGTGTATTTCTCAAACTCCCTGCTGTGTAGTGCCACTGAGAATTCAACGACGTACTTTACTTCAGGCCTCTGCGTTGAAGACTCATTGTAAGGCCAGATTTTCATCTGCTGGCACAGAATAATTCAGATATATAGTTCAGGTATATAAACCTATACGTACGTTCAGCGATTACTTACTCAACAGCAATATACTGTGAACAACCTCAAAGCTCCCCATATATTCCTTTGTCCACGGGAAGACTACGCCTGTTCGTATAAACACCCCAAAACTTAATTGCACAGCAAACCTCCGAAAGCCTAGCTTATTCTCGTCGCTTTCCTATTCATCTCGAACCTGCGAGTAAAAATAAGTGCACTTTATTGTCTCTGTTGCTTTATAGTCATGCGGCTGCGCTGCTAACACCACTAACGCGAGTCAGAGGGAAATTTGTTCAAAGTTAGAGCGAAGGCTTTGGCACCGGAGATCTTTTCCTCGTCTCAAATGCCAGTGACTTGAATATCAATAAAGCAGCAGCCTGCCTCAACATCCTCCATCCATCCCTCAGCTACGACCTTAGAGAATGAAGTAGCCATGGTGACAGCACCTTTTTCTCAGCGCTAAACGCTGCGGTCCGGTTTGGCAACACCAACCTCACCAGCTGGAGGGTTTTACGGCAGGGAGTGCCTGAGAGCGCCGGGTATTTATCCCTCCTTTTTAGGACTAGGTTAATCGACATTCCCTGCCACGAACGCCACCCACCAGAGGTTTATATTCTATACGTCCCTAAGGGACACGAGTCAGACAAATTCCTCGCGGAAGAATCTGCTGAGTTTACCGAGGGTTCCCACCTGACTTTTAAAAGCAGTGCTTCGTACACACACACGGTTCCAGATTTCAGATTCCTCTTATACACGCGAGCATTTAGAGGTCACCTACGCAAGTCAGGCTCAGTATTCGATTCACTCCTAAACCCCAAGCATCTGGTATCTGGTAGAAAAATCCATTACTCTCAAAGTTGAAAGGAAGATTTACCCAAAATAAATAACTCACAGACCCAAAATAAATAACTCACAGGTGACTCTTCATCGTGTAATCCCTATTATTACAAAGCACCTAATTCCTAGCTATGACAAGGCACAAGGCTCCACAGTGCCACACCACGCACCACAGAGAGGAAGCTACAACTCGGATCAGGCATGCGTGGAAAAAGCGTGGCAGGACACAGCGCAGAGAACAGCAAAGGTGTCACCTGAGGCTAAAAAAATAGACTTTTGAAAAGAGCTAAAGTTCCCTGAAAAATTTTACCGAGGTTTTATTTTTCGGAATCTCCAATACATATGCGTTTATGCAGGCACATGCATGTCGTGCTATATGATCAAACAAGAACATGAAATAAATAACAACAAAACCAGACAGTCTTTTATTTAGAGACTTCTGGAATTACGCTGGAATTCCTTGTCCAAACCTGACTCAGTCTGATCTTTGCAGGTCATTAATAAATTATGGCTCAGGCTATTTGTAACCTTATGCCATGTTACTTTTCTTCCATCTTCCTCAGTGAATATCAGTGGGAATTGCTGTCAGCACGTGACAAAATCAAAATTGTTTTCCCTTTTGTTTACAAGAGACTTCGGATTCCTTCCCTTCCTCTAACCCTCTTCCTGATTGAGTAGTGGCATCTTTGAAGTAATCTGTGGATTTTCACGGCTCTGAGCTCCGAAATGACATCTAGATCTGATAGGTTTTCCAGACTGCTAATCTTTCTTGCATTTAAAAAAAAAGAAAGAAGAAGAAAAAAAAAAAGGCATGACCTTACAATGGTGTTTCAAGATAAAATGCAGTAATGGAAATTGAAATTAAAATTAATTTCTTAAATGGTGCACTATTTCTAATGTTCTCCCTTCCTGCCCGCTGAAACATTTGTAGATGGGAGGTAAAAGTCCAAGAAGAGAAAACCTTTCCCCCGGAGTGTCAGAATATATCAGTTTTTCCTGGCTTAAAGCAACAGTACCACCTTGCTGAGGTTCAGCACATACTTTTCACAAAGCCTGAAGTCAATCTCCAGCCTACCAAGAGCGCGGAGGCCCGAGAGGACCGAGCACGTAAGGAAAGAGTCTCTGGTATTTCGGAAAAACCAGGATCTGTTTGAACTGAAAGTGTCTCGAGTAAAAAGATGATGGATGTGATCCAGAGCCACCTAGCGAGCGTCGTCAAGCTTGGCACCAGCCCAACGGTCCAAACGCGAGGAAGCTCGCTGTGGCGTGCTGCAAGGATTGAGCCTCAGGAGGGCTTCAAAAGTGTGGAAACGTAAGGATGGACTGCAAAAAAGAGGTGAAAAGAGAAACAGGACAGGATCTAAACAACAATGCACAAACTTTTGGAAAGTTTTGGGTTCGCAGCTCAGACCCCTGTCTAGAAAGAAGTTGGACTCTGCTTTGGAATAGTTGTTTTCCATCTGTACGCACATGGATTTTGGTCCCCTAGCTCAGTGAAGCCTGTTGTGTTGCACACACTTCCAAGATACACCGAGAGCCTCGTAGCACCTTTTGCAAAAATCCAACAGAAAAGGGGGCGGGGGGGGTGGAACACGGCTAAAAACGGAAGATAAATAAGGAAAGAGATACGTGGGGAGTCTGGGGAAGGAGAGAAAGACAACATTCTGAATAAAGGAGAGAGACATTTTAACGCATCTGCAACTCACAGTTGTGGTGGTGGTAATCTCCTCCGTTACAACCTTCAGCGTATCGACCACCGAGATATATCCCAGCCGCCTGGCAATAGCTAAGGCGGTGTTACCATTCTGGAGAGAAACGAGAGAAGGGGAGAGAGCGAGAGAGAGCGCAATGAGAGGGAGGACTGCGATGTGAACCAATGAGATCACTCTCAGCACCGCATGAGCCAGCATTTCCATCCAAAACAAGGCGCAGCCGAGGAGGAAAAAAAAAAATTTAAAAAAAAAAACCCAACCCCACACTTTTTTTTTTTTTTTTACCGTTACATCTGACTCTGTCTTTGTAACTTCTTTAAGACTATTGCCCTGATTGCCATGGTAACACAACACACTTACATCTGCCTGCTATGCTACATAAAAAAACGCGGTACGGTTTAACCCTTCAGTGCTCACTATACAGCACGCGTCTTGTCTGCAGAAGTTCATGTTTTATTTTGCACAAACGGCTCTCCATGAGAAAGACTCTTCTAAAAACGTATTTTGAAGGGTTACAGTTTCACTTCCAGTTGAAACTGTTAAATCTTTATCGGGTACAATTCCCTCTTGTGGGAATACCAGATTACAGCTGTATTGTCCACATACGCTTCTACACCTCCTTACAACAAAAATGTGTGTCCAATAAAAGCACACAAACGCTAATGATTTAATAAACACAAAAACCAACCTATATGAGGCTCGGGGGTGGGGCATTAATTTCCATTTAAATAAATTTATTTGCAGTTTAAATACCCAGGATAGAGGGACGTGCCATTCATCAAATGGACATTGAAATGGTAATTTAGTAAGTGTTTAGGCCTATTTATCTCCATTTCGTCCCCTGGAACACCGGCAGTCCACGGTCCTGTGTCCCTCAGCGTGGGGAGGGGAGGAAGGGACGTGTTCCATGATTCTTTGTAAAAAGCTCGACACAGAATTGCTTTATGTTGTTTTGCACCGAACCCAAGGCCAACACGTTGGCCTACTGTGGGGGAGTCATGGGGAGCCCCTGGCCCGCTCTTTGCACCGAAATGGTTTCCCTTGTGACACCACTGCACTGTGCGCAGGGTGTCAGCCGGAGGGCTTCTCTCGGCTTCAGTATCGGCTTCAGCTACCTATAATTTAAGTTCTTCTGTATTAGTCCAGCTCAGCAACCCTGAAGCAACACAGTGCGGAGCAGCAGCACGAAATGAATAGATTAGCATCTTCGCAGCACAAATAATTTGACTGTTATTGTCACTTGTGCTCTAACTGCTCGTACCCCACTCCCATATCCCCCCCCGCCAGATGTCTCAGGTTGAAATTCTCTCTTATCTCAAGCTATGTGCGGACAAGAGCCGATCTAACACCTGAGCAGGCACGCAAACTGGGCAGTAAAGACACGGCCTTGAGACCCTGCTTGGATTTGGGTTAGATTTGGGCATGACAGCCCCAACACGAGGACTGAACGCAAGTGAAGAGACCTTGGGTTGAATATGCCCAATAGTACCTACAGCCCCAGAAGGCTGACTACAGTCGGTCTCTCGCTTGTTGATCCGGTGCATCAACTGGTATTTTGGTTAACTTCACGGCAGATTATTCAATGTGATTGTTCCAGGACCAAACAGGGTGCCAGTGCTGATGTAAGCACGCACAATAGATGTACACGGAAACCTGATCCACTCTGGGGAATGACACCAGTTTTGGACATTCTGGCTGCATTTTAAAGATTAACCAATTAGAGGTGACTAATTAACAACATCAACATGAAATGGGACAGTTGCATTCCTGGCTGATTGTGGAGAAGCAGCTGTGCCAGAGGTTACTGACGGTCTTTGAGGAGATATTAGTATCAGTGATCTCGGTAAGAACCTGAAACAGATCCAGTGGGGATCTGATAGAGGGACAGAAATTTAGGTCCAAATCTTCAAAAAAGCCTTGTTTGTCATTTCCCCTTAATTTTTATGGAAAAATCATCATCGAGATATCAATTTACAGACAGAAGTGGTGAGGCAGGGGGCCGCTGAACTAGCTTAGTGAGTTAGATCTGATCTGAACCACCTTAAGAGGATAAGGAAAAGAGGAGGAAGTTACACATCTGACAAGCAGCTGTATGAGGAATACTTGCACCAAAACAAAGCCCGAAGAAAGGAAAGAACAGAACTGTCCAGGGAAACAAGTTCCCACTGGCACTTCACAGACTTACAGTGGTGATGGCGTTGGGCTTGGCCCCGTGTTGGAGAAGAACGTTAATGATGTGAGTGTGGCCCTGTTGAGCGGCTTGGTGAAGAGGGGTGTACCCATTCTGTTGTCCACCGTGGTTACGATAAAACAACGAACAAACAAAGAAGAACAATCACCAGTAATTAGATTAGACACTTCACTTTGCTTCCTTCTGCTCCTTTTGAGACATTTCAAAATGAAATTATGCCATCAATTGACCCAAAGATAATAAACCTTCAGTAATAATAATACTCCTTCCCCAGATTAATGAAAAGATAAAGGAAGATAACATTTTTATTCACAAACCATCTTTCGGCAATCTCTGGAAACACAGATAATTCCTCGTTTCCTAAATCAGAGGGAGCAACAACGAGGAACAGGAAAGTTAAAGTGGTACGCTAAGGACATAGGATCAGAGCTGAAGTAGAGAACATTTTTCTTCCTCTCACATCTTAGTTTTCTACAGAAGCCCCTAGATTTGCCTTTAAAATATCTAAGCCAATTTAAAAAATACATAACTTTTAGCAGCAGTGATATGAGACTATTTGCTTTTAAAAAAGCTAACAACATATACTTATTAAAAACGTCAATCAATTTTAGCTTTGCTTTCAAAAGGCTTGACCAAGCTGTAATTACTCCAAAACATGCACACAACGTCCATATTAATAAACACGTTAAACCCCCTAAATTCATCTGCTCCAGTGATTACACAATCCAGAAACATAACCAAAGTGTACTTCAGACAGCGGAGCAGAGACGGTATTGTGTAAGTCCAGTCAGGCAATTCATTTACAAAATTATTTGCAATCGGCTTTGAAAGCAAGCAGAGAACCAACTGGAAGAAAACACCACGTTGATCTCACTGTACACTTATGTAAAGCCTGGGGGCAGGCTCTGAAAGACACACTCTGAGCGTTAGCTCTTTTGCAAACGAACAGATGCAAGTAATGCTTTGTACTACTAATTAAATAGTGATAGTTCACAACTGGTGCAGTTCTCTTATTTACAGTTTGCGTGCATGGACTGCTAAGAAATCAAAGGAGGATTTTACTGTAGGTTGTAGTGCAAAGTAAATTCTCTATCTTTACTTAAATATTGGTGTGGTCCTTCCAAAACTGAATTCAGCCGTATCATTTTTCACTGGAGATGGCATAAAGCATCATGCAGGCTTTCTCTCGTTAAAGACCAAGCCACAATAGAGGTTACTTATTCTTTAACATGCCTATCCTGAACCCAGCCAGGATGGATTTGCTCTTTAAATGGAGGCCACAGTACCAGTTGACAGATTGCCCAGTATTTTTATTGGTCCCTAGGCGTGAGATTTTGGCGAACCGCTGCCCCATACTCTCATACAAACTTGCTGACTTTAATGAAATTAGCCTAAATAAGTGAAATACCTGGGGAAATGGCAGCAGAATCTGGCCCGGTGGCCCCTTAGACATAAAGCGAGACCTAATACTAAAGACGCAAGGACGTCTGTCCCTTTAGTTAGCCTCCAAATACCTCAGCTGAACGTCTTGGCAGCTATCGCTTGGATCCCGCTAGCCTCTGCTTTATTAATTCTTATCAGCTGTTTTTCTAGTAGCTTTGCCTGTTCTTTTGGAATCCCTGAGTTTTGCCCATTGATTCTGAGTGATCTCACGAGGGCTGGGCCCAGCGTCTTTTATTTGTTTACTTTGCTGTTTCTTACCACACGGAGCTGTGACCACTGTGATGAAATAGTGCTAACTTGGAGAAATGAATCCACCCCACAGGTCCCAGCTGGGGAGAGAGGAGCTGGCCAGAGGGAGCAGCAGCCCGGCAAGCCCGTGATTTTGACTGGATCTCACAAATACCAAGTACGTCACTAGAAATATCAACGGACTTCTTCATGTTGATCCCAAAACATCCAATCTGAAGGCAGTGGCTAGCTGAAGCCCTGCAGCTCCGGAGTCAGCCTTCTCCTTCTGATAAGGGTGACGTGATGACACCTGGGATGCAACACGCTGCTGCTGTCACCAGAACCTCCCTGCGCATACTCAGGAGACACACAACCCTTGCTACAAAATGCATCACGTTCAGCTGTTGTGCCCACCAGTTGATACTGGAAGAAACCGCTGAAGTCAGTGGATTGCGTTCAGACTTTGGCTGTAGGCAGTCAGGTCCGTTTCAGTATAACTGGGCAGTAAGAGTGTACCCACATTGCCCTCCAAAAAACCCCAAAACCTGGTTTTCAAGTAAACTGCATTCCCCCACCACAGCTGCTTCCTCTCCTGGAGTCATACCGCCCAGGCTTTGATCAGCGGTAATTCTTCTCGCTCGTCTCCCAGCAGATTGGAGAGAACCTGGCATCACCCTCAAAGCGGCTGAATTGTTACTTACTAGTTTGGCAGCACCCCGCTATTACACTGGTGTAAACCATGCGTAAACGAGATGAGAAACAAGCTCGCATTTGTTAGTTTGCAAGTAAAAAGAAAAATAAAACCGACACCAACAATGGTATTTATTCTCTAGCTCCTTCTTTCATACGGCCAAAGAGTTATCTGACTTTTGTGAACACTAAGCAATGAGACGCAGCGGAGAGAAGGTATTCCGCTACTGCCACGAAGCACCATATTCTGACACCTACTAGGCAGGAATTACAGTTTCCCAGTGAAAAGACACCTATAATGGTATGTATTCATAGTGCTCGGCTACCAGGTTCATAATAAAGAGCAAAAACAAGCAATGAAAAATTCTTTACCTTGGTTTTAGCATTGACATTTGCTCCCTGCTTGAGAAGAAAATTCACCATTTTGATGTTTCCATAGTGGCACGCCACAATTAAAGGTGTATAACCAAGCTACAATAAGAGAACAAAGACGTAAAACTGCAAGCTCAGTGGAACATTCCTTTTACAGTGGTAGCATCCTCTGGCACATCGGAGACAATAGCCACTCCATGATTTACCTTTGTCTGAGCATCTTGGTTTGCACCGTGTTTTGTGAGTATTTCAGCTACGTTCACTTTATCCTCTTGAGCTGCAAGGTGTAAGGATGTCAGTCCAGTCTGGAGATGGAATAAACAAAATAAGTAAATAAATAAAGACAAAAATAAGAATAAAACCTACTTTACATGAGGAAAGAACTCTAGACTTTCCCACTTTCTCATCTTTAAAACATGAAGAGATCCTAACGATAGCTTCTAAGTACGGGTGGGTTTTTTAAACAAAATAGAGTTGATGTTTCTCCTCTTCCGGCTGACAAACAGCTCCAAAGCAATTACATCACCACAACCACAGAGTAAAACATTCAGGCATCAATGACCACGCTCGGATTTTATACAATATTGTCGCTTGGGAAGCTGAGGAGCCCATTAATAAATTAGGGAAGCACACTCACTGTGCTTCCCACTCCTCAGACAGGAAAGGGAACCTTGACAACTGCAGGCACGAGTCAGAACGAAGGAAATAACTCCAGAAATAGATCCCATTCAAAGATGCCAAGGAAATGGAGGCAGCCTTTAACTAAAAGCTCACTGCCATCACGCACACACTGCTTGCCCGTGGAACAAGGCAGGGAACATATTTTGTAAGAGAACTGAGAATCACTTTGTTTCTCACTGGTTAGGTAGCGTAATACATTAATGCCAGACAACGAGAGACTTGAGCCTTCTATTTTGACTTGTATGAACAAAAGCTGCAGGCTTTTGACCTTAAGCAAATAAGACATATATACCTGGATAAATCTGGTGACCTAGGAAGATCTACAGTAACGGTTGGGGTTTTTTTGAGGAACTTGTTTTCTATGAAAAAGCTGTCATGTACAATCATACAAAAACCCAAAAAACTGGGAAAAGTCCTCCACAGGATTTTTCTGACTCCTTACTCCGCTAATAATGTTGTTTTGTTACTTGCCAGACACTGCCAATTTCTTCTGCTTGGAAAGAAGGCTGAAGGGTAAACATATGAGAAAGAGCGTCTTTGCTGGCAAGAACGGAACTATTTGAGCCTGTAGCTCTCAGGTTTCTGATACATGTTGTTAAATCTACCCATGGACCCACAAACTCCAGAATTTTGCATTCCGCTTCCTTTGCACCTAACGCAAAACTTCGGGAGTATATGCAAAACTCCCGAGAGACGGCAACGTTGCATCACAACAAAAATACTGCAGTCCTGCCTTCCTCAACGCTCAGAAACAATTTTCTCGTGGTCTGCCATTCCTCCTGTCACCTCTCTACCAGAGCCAGGTGTTACATCGTTTTGCTCCGGTCACGGCATCCAGCTGCAGCTTCTCCTGTGTGTTATCCAGTACAGCTATTAATTACATGATATAAGTAAACTGATCAATCCAACTGCCAGTCTTGGATATCCTCTTCTCGCTTTCACTGTTCACCCACCTGTTGTCACTTCTGCAGACTTGCAAATACATAGATAAGGAAGAGAAGCTGCGAATTCCTGACAATGAGACATCATTCCCACACTCCACTTTGCATCTTACTGGATACTCCCACCCACAGTACTTGGCCTCCGGTTGCGAGTTACCTTTGTTGCCACATGGATGTTGGATCCTTTCTCCAAAAGCAAGGTTACCATGTCAGTGTGACCTTCTTGGGAGGCCAAATGAAGTGGGGTGACTCCCTGCTTGGTCAAAATGTTGGTCTCGGCCCCGTAGTTCAACAGAGTGGTGGCTATCTGCATCTGATTTTTCTTGGCAGCAATGTGCAGAGGGGTGTAGCCATTCTAACACCAGCCAGGAAACAAAATGAGACTAAAGTTAACACAAGAGCCCTGTAAGCCTAAGAAGTCAAGCACCATCACACAGTATTATTTTATGTTATCCCTTATTACTAGAGATGAAAGTTCATTACATTTTCAAGGCCAGACATGTCCCACATGGCTTTGCTGTTGTGTTGCTTTGTCCCTCTGTTATTTTTGCCATTTAAACTAGACCAAAGCCAGACCTCGCTAGGCTGGGCAGGACTGCTCAGCTGATACCTTCAATTTATCCTGAGCTTGAATCCTACATTTTGAACAACGTATGTTGTAAATATTCACTTTTGACTGATAAGTGGCATTCTCCGTGATGAGTGATGGCTCCACACTCTTCACTGCATTATGCTTTTTCGGAGTGTGTGGGTAGAGGTGTGTTTGCATATGGAATTTTGATACATGTGTCAGTCACGGCACTGGCTGGAAACAGCAACAGGGAGGAATGCTTTTCTGATCAAATGAACCATTTAAGCAAAGCAGAATGGCATTCATGGTACTTTCTGGCAATAAGACAACTTCCCACCTTTGAAATGATACACTGGTTTGGGTTGGAAGGGACCTTAAAGATCATCCACTTCCCACACCCCTGCCATGGGCAGGGACACCTCCCACTAGACCAGGTTGCTCCAAGCCCCGTCCAACCTGGCCTTGAACACCTCCAGGGATGGGGCAGCCACAGCTTCTCTGGGAAACCTGGGCCAGGGTCTCACCACCCTCAGAGTGAAAAATTTCTTCCTCATATCTAATCTAAATCTCCCCTCTTCCAGTTTGAAGCCATTACCCCTTGTCCTATCGCTACATGCCCTTGTGAAAAGTCCCTCCCCAGCTTTCCTGTAGGCCCCTTTCAGACACCAGAAGGCTGCTATAAGGTCTTCCCGGAGCCTTCTCTTCTCCAGGCTGAACACCCCCAACTCTCTCAGCCTGTCCTCACAGCAGAGGGGCTCCAGCCCTCGCATCATCTTCGTGGCCTCCTCTGGTCTTGTTCCAGCAGGTCCATGTCCTTCTTATATTGGGGGCTCCAGAGCTAACTAATATTACACAATACCAAGGTGACTTCCAGCCATGACTAAAGCTCACAAACTTAGTAAGGGGCTGGGAGAGACCCAGGGTGGGCAAGGCGGAGGCCGGGCCGCCCTCTCTCTCGCCGGGGTTCCTCAGGCGGGCAGCGGGAGCTCACCTTGGCAGTCGCATGGGGCGAGGCGCCCTTCTCCAGCAGCAGCAGGGCCACCTTCTGGTTGTCGTAATGGGCCGCCACGTGGAGGGGGGTGAGGCCGTTCTGTAAGGGTGGTTATGGCGTTAGGCTGGGCGCGCGGGAGGGAGACATTAGTGCGTGAGGTGACCGGCGGGGAGCGACGGGCGGAGGACAAGGCCGCAGCGGGTGGGCGGCTATGAGGCAGGGGAGAAGCGGTGGAGGAGGGTGAATCAGGGCGGCCTGGCGGTTTCCGTCTCCCCAGAGCCCACGCTAAGCAATTCCCACAACATGGCGGGGAACCAGGCCTCGCCCCTGTCATTTATCCATCGGGATTTTGACAGGGCACCAAACCCGACGCGCTCGGCAGCGCGGTTTCCACAACCAGCGCACAAAACCACCGCCCGTGGGTAGAAGGCGACCCTAAGAAAGCCAAAGCCGCCACCTGAAAGCAGCTGCAGCCTTTTTTCGTGTGCATGCGTCAGGCAGTTCTTTCCTAAGGGAGAATCCAAAATGCTGCTGATTTTTTGTTTTTCTTTCTCATCCGTACCTTGCCAGCTGAATCGGGAGAGGCGCGACGCTGCAGCAGGAGTTTCGCCACCTCCAGGCTCCCGTATTTGGCCGCCACATGCAAAGGTGTGAATCCCTTCTGAGAAATTCCAGGAGGTAAAAAAGCAGACACTTGCATTAAAGGTCACGCTGACACCTCTCTTTTAAGAACTATGTATTAAGCACTTACTCTTCAACCTATATTCTAGCTCGCAGAATCAACAGCTGTACCTAGAAAGAGCATCGTCTCTTGAAAGCACTTTGAGAAGCATGAAATACAAGAAAATACTTTGCTTTTTTATTATTCTTTCCTATGTGCTCTCAGGCTGGCAGACATTTTATCTGACAGGGACTCTACTAGCGACGTGCGCTCTGTGTGTGGGCAAGGAAGGCACTTGCTCAAATTTCTACTCTGAACCAGCTGCACTTTTTAGTTTCACGATGACAGCGTTAGAAATATTTCCTGTATCAATTGCTGCCAGTAACAACGAAGCACCAACTAACTTCAGTGAGAAAAGCTCCAAACTTCCTACTCCTCCTTTGGAGCCTGTTGAAGAATGATTTGTGTTGGGACTCATCTATCCATACGGTCACTCTGTTCTGCTGCAGCCACTGAACTGCAGCCAAAAAAAAGTCACGCCACGCTCAGTGGCAGTGCTTTTGGAAACGTGCTGTGGGCAAGGCTAAAAATCCCCTCTTTTAAAAAGAGCCCTTTTCTATTTGTTTTAATAATGCTTCTCAATACAGCGCAGGTGTAAGGCCTACGTCAAACTAACATGCTCTTTGCCCGTTCTTTTAATTTAAAAAACCACGTTGATAAAGAAAATTCACGGATGCAAGACAGTAGGTGGCAGACCGCACCGCTGCCCTGACAGTAATTCCGGGGAGCTACAATGACCTATTTGCCTGACACGTAAGTGATGTGTAACATTTATTATCATTATCATCTTGTTCCATTAATCCCACCTCAGAGTTTACGTCAGGGAATCTCAACTATTTCCAGTTCATGAATCACAGGTTTGTAGAGAGATTATCTAGTGGACTACATTGTCTCCTATTCATAATTACAGAATGTTCCTGCAGTACTAAAGCAATTGCCATAAAGCAATATGGGAAATTAGGAAAGTATTTAGTGTATTTTTAGCCATTTTAATGTGATTTAACAGCTGGATAAAAGGTGAACAGCAAGCATTCCCAGTAATCCATGGATCGTAATTTGAAAATTGCTGGTTTAGTCTTCTAAACCCTGGAAGACACCCCATTGTTGAAAAATATATTTTAAGCTCCAGCTGTAAAATCAAAGGTACTTTTTTTAAAATCAAGGGCACTTTTTTAAGACCTAAAACAATAGTGACAATTAAGTGATTCTCACTTAATCACATGCGATCAATTTGGAAAAGGTATCTTGGCATATAGTTCTATTCACAGATAACTATTTTCTTACGTGTTCAGCGCTGTTAGGAATCTACTGGTAAACATTTTTGGCTAACAAAGAAATAATGATTCTGCGGACTATTTCTTTTACAACCCCAGGCAAAATGGCCTGTTGTGTCATATGACACCTCATTTACAGAGCCACTGAAAACAGATTCAGCATTAGATGCGATGGGACAGATGCTGACTTGTATGTTTTAGGAACGTTCCCTTCAGATAGCACAGACAAGAATTATTTTCCTATTTAAACAAACAAGCTATTGAAGAATAAGCGGGCCTGTTCATAAAAAAAGTGTTGTCATCATCCCCACTTCTTTTTTGAAAATTTTGGCCAAAAAAACCCTCCCCGTAACACAAAGGGAAAGAGAGAAAGAAGGACTCTGTGTACATTTTAAATCTGATGGGACCGTGTATTTATCACGATCTGCATTTGGCTCCAGTGGGAACCAAACTCCCCGCTTTAGATGACAGCAAAACGTGTCAAATTTGATTAACTTCTGATACATTACTTCAGTCTATTGGATCGCTGTTGATTAAGTAAGAACAAAACAAAAGACCCAAACTAGTTCAATTCCTCACGGAACAGGCGTGCACTGCCCGTGCTACCCGAATACAGCCATAAAGCATTTTGTCTTACTTTGGTGGACATGGAGTGCGAGGCACCAGCCTCTAGGAGAACGGAGGCGACATCAACTTGTCCCTCTCTGGCAGAGATGTGCAGTGGAGTGTACCCATTAGTCGTTGCGGCATCAGGGTGGGCCATGTGCTGCAGCAGAAGTTGGACGATCTCGGTTTTGCCCAAGCGAGAAGCAATGTGCAGTGGCGTCTGTTCTTCCTACAACTCAAATCCAGTAGATAATTAGCGCAGGTAGAACCACCCTGAACACAATATTCTAGCTGAACCCAATAGATCTATCGATGCATTTCTCTTGCAAAATCATAGGCAGTAACATACAAAAATATGCAGTAATGGAGAGCTCGGGGGTTAATTTTTGAAATGAACTTCAGCTGTTAGAACAGAGAGAACCATGAAGAAAAACCTTGGTTTTTCCTTTTATCAAGCAGCTAGCTCACATCCCTGTGAGCATCACTTGCTCCCCGTTGTGTTCTTAATTTCTTTTACAACAGCTGTACCTCGCTCTACAAACAGTCCCCTTGGTCTCAAAATCTGCCGCTAACTGCTATCAGAACCCTCTGACGTTTGCCTTTAGGACATGGTCATGCACCTCCTTGCTCAGATAGAACAGCTATTGCTGGTCTGAAACAGGCACATTGTACTGGGTCTAACCAGGATGGAGCTAATTTTCATCACAGCAGCCCGTATGGCGCTTTGTTTCAGATTTCTGACCAAGACAGGGCTGGTAACGCACCAGTGGTTTAGCTACGGCTGACTAGTGCTTACACAGCGCCAACGCGTTCTCTGGTTCTCTCTCTGCCCCCCCAGGGAATAGGCTGGGGACGGGCAAGAGGTTGGGAGGGGACACAGCCAGGACAGCTGGCCTGAATTGACCGAAGAGACAATCCATACCATATAACGTCATGCTCAGCAATAAAACTAGGAGTCGATTTTTTCCAAAGGAGTCGTTGCTCGGAGACTGGCTGGGCATGGGTCTGCTTGTGGGAGGTGGCGAGTGACTGCATTCACGTCACTTGGCAGGGGGAGGGAGGGGTTGGTTTTGTGGGGTTTTATTCTTTCTCCTTCACCTATTAAACTGTCTTTGTCTCAACCCAAGCGATTTTCTCGCTTTTGCCCTTCCAGTTCTCTCCCCCATCCTGCTGCGGGGGCAGTAAGTGAACGACTGAGCTGGGCTGAGCCCACCACACACGTTCTCTTTGGAAGACCTACGCATAAACAGGTCACTGTTTTCAGAACTGGTTTTAGGTGTGCTTAATATTGAATCAGCAGATCAAACAAAAATGAAATTGCTTCTCCCTACCTCCTCTGCTTCAGCTATGTTTTTGAGTAAGAGAAAGCAAAGATAAAAATTGTAAGCAGAACACCTACCCTGGCTCGGGCATCAACCAGGGCCCCGTTTCTCAGGAGGCAGCGAACTACTTCCACCTGCCCAGCACGTGCCGCCATGTGCAATGCAGTTTCTCCACGCTGCAGAAAAGCAAAAACGTTTCAGTGTCCTAAATCTCCAGGAAGGAACAGAGCTCCGCTGGTGGCAATTCCACCCGTGCCAGCTCGCGCAGAGACCCGCCTTCCCACCAGCTGAGAACCTGGCTTCAGACCCAGCAACAGCCGGGTCAGAAGAAGAGCGTGTGTATGTCGCTGGGCCCGGGTCCGCTTTGGTTTGCAAACTCAGTGATCCCAGACAAATGTAATCTCACTACAGAGGGTCAGAACTGAAAATCCTGGCTTATAGAAAATTCTGCCGTATAGAATCAGAGAATGGTTAGAGTTGGAAGGGACCTTAAAGATCATCCAGTTCCAACCCCCCTGCCATGGGCAGGGACACCTCCCACCAGACCAGGTTGCTCCAAGCCCCGTCCAACCTGGCCTTGAACACCTCCAGGGATGGGGCAGCCACAGCTTCTCTGGGCACCTTGGGCCAGTGTCTCACCACCCTCAGAGTGAAAAATTTCTTCCTGAGATCTAATCTAAATCTCTCCTCTTTCAGTGTAAAACCGTTCCCCCTCATCCTACATCTCCACTCCCTGATCCAGAGTCCCTCCCCAGCTTTCCTGGAGCCCCTTTCAGATACTGGAAGGGGCTGTAAGGTCTCCCCCAGAGCCTTCTATTCTCCAGGCTGAACAACCCCAGCTCTCTCAGCCAGTGTAGACTCCCGTGGTCACATATGTTCCTCAGCTTTCTACGTAACAGTGCATCAGCATGCGTCCTGCGCAGGAGATAAGAGTATATTGCGCCTGGCTCTCTCAAGGGATTGTGAGGCACATGAGCCTCAAGATGGAAGGGGATATTTTTCCAGATGGTCTCTTCCTGCACACTGTGTGGAGCTGGCAGCATTAAACAGCCTTGCAATGGCTGCAGCGCAACTGAGCCAGCACATGAAATGTGTAAAATCTGCACTCAGCAGCATGGCTCGGTCCGCAGGCTTCAGAACAAATCTTGTTTCGAGCCATTTGTAGCCCACAGAATTTGAAGGAGAATATGAAATTTTGGAAAGCTGACTGGAGCGATGTGGAATTTCAGAACAGGATAAGGAAGCACGGATGATACATTCAAAGCATTTCCTTTTCGCGTAGGTTTGCAAAGGAACACTGAAAGTGAGCGTTCCTTGACCGTCGTGTTTCCAGCTTAATTTTGTGCTTTCCAATATTCTTTGAGTGCACTAAAACAGTTCTGGTGCAGCTCATGGGTATCTGGCACACTAGGTACTGGGACGGTTCCACAACCAGGAGCTCTTAATCTCTTATGTTATGACAACACAGCAGGACTGAGCACATCTTTGTGTTAATTGTTCCTTTTCCTTGCTCTAGAGCTGGAGTATATTCTGTCGTAAGGCTTTTACCCGAACGACTATCAAGCTAAACTGCAAATGCCAAAATGAACGCTCTGGTCAAAATCTTTTGCATCAGAATCAGGAATCGCGTCTTCTTGTCCTTCGTCTAGACGTAGGAAAAGCAGCAGCCTGAGCTTGCCTACTATTATGAACTCCTAATCAAAGCAAACCCTCTTCCCCAGGAGTTGATTTATCCTGTCATTGTAAAATTAACATTTTATTACCAGCTGTGGATTAGTAAACAGGCAACAAACAAAATCCCACAGCCCTAGCTACAAATCTTAATAGAGAATTTCATCTATATAAACTTTATTACCTGAACAATGAGCTGTTTAAAATGTGAATAAGGTTTACATTTCACACACTCTAAAGATCAAATTTCTTTAAAGACCCTTTTTTTGTACTTGAATTAGCAAAGCAATTTAGCTTTTGGAAACAGTTAGTAATTCAACAGGGAACTTCAGTTTACCAAGTAAAAGCCAAGACACCTGTGTGGCATAAATTGTAAAGTGTTAAACTTTGCACACAAATGTCCAGGAACACAATACTTTTAATTGCTTCCGCAAGAATTTCTTGTTGGCTTTCATATTATCAAATAAAGTTTTCATATAAGGATAGCTTCTATAAAAAAAGTAGGAAAGCAGTAAGAGACTTTGTCCAGTGAAGTCTGTTCCAATAATTCAAGCAAACAACTTTGCGTGCTCAAGATTTTTACTAGGTTCCACATAAAATTTTTCTGACTGAGAAAATCTGGTAAGTCCAGCGTACCCGGATTACTAAATTTTTGTTGCTGTTGGGAACACTTATCTATAAACGTGCTTTACGGGTAAAAAGCTGCTTTCAAAGTGCAGGTGGTCATAAGTTGAAGTAGTTGTTTATACTGACAAATTCAAACAGTAAGATACCTGTGAAATACAGCTCAGACAACTATCATGTTCTTTTCCTTATTCTTAATCTCGGTAACTAGGCTATCGGTATACAAACACTGATTTCTATGGTAAGTCAGGTTCTGCATTTTGTGTTACCTCCCAAAGGTCACATTTTCTAGATTTAAGCATGTTCTTTCGAAAGGCACCAGTTCCTGGAATTGCCTGTATAAGAGCAACGTCTTGAGTTGCACATTTTCACTTTTTGTTTAATTGTTAGGTTTTAAGCATTTTACACCCTTTCACTGATACAAATGACACAATTCCATGGCAGCCAGGGAAGTTATGCAAGCAGAAATAGGAGCCATTTGGACTTAAATTTCATCCTTCAGAATGGAAACACAGCCTTCCCCGGGACTTGGCTTACAGTCAGGTTTGGATGTATTTGGTGAGCTTTGTCTGTTTCTAAGGGAAACTCTACCTACTCAAGCACTGCTGAAGAATATGTGAAACCACAGATGGCTTATAATCATAGAATCGTGGCTAGGTTGGAAGGGGCCTTTAAGGTCATCGCGTCCAACAATCAACCTGACACTGCCAAACCCACCACTAAACCATGTCCCTCAGCACCACATCTACCCGGCTTTTAAATACCTCCAGGGATGGTGATTCCACCACTGCCCTGGGCAGCCTGTTCCAATGCTTGACAACCCTTTTGGTGAAGAAATTTTTCCTAATATCCAATCTAAAGCTCCCCTGGCGTAATAATGCATATACTATCACCATTTCCCCCTCTTCACTAAAGGTACTAGAATAATTTGCCCTAAAACGCAATAAAGTCCTAAAGCATCATTAAAATGTGACCTTTGGTTGAGCTACACGGTAGGCCAGGCCCTTTTCGGAGGAGGTATCGCACAGAGGACTCTAGTCAAAGCCATACTCACAATGTTAGTGACATCGGGAGAGGCTCCGTTCTGCAGCAGAAGGAGGACTATGTTCAAGTGGCCCATAAATGCAGCCACGTGTATTGGTGTGAGGCCCGACTGCGAAACAAAGCAAGAGCAGTTTTACTCCTCTGCACGGGCTTCTTCGTTTAAATAAAAGATAAGTGAAAGCGAGGCACGACAGGAGAGAGAACAAAAAGGAAGCAAACAAGGAGAGAGAGAAGGAATGTTTCTTCAGGACATGAAACATTTTTCTACCTCGGTTATAGCCTGGATTGAAGCCCCATATTTCACCAGGAGTTCCATGACTTTGATGCGATTTTTCTTGCAGGCAATGTGCAGTGGAGTAAAACCATTCTGTGCAAAAGACAGTCATGTTAGTTAAAAACATGCAGCTACACTTTCCACACAGCTCCATGCCGGCAGACTGGGAGCAGAAGCGTTAGAATACCAGAAGCAACTGTTCTTTAAGCACAAGAGGTTACGAATTACAGACATCTCCCAGTAGTCTGAGGCAGAACAAAGCAGTGCCCCTGCTTTCTTCTCAGGCAATGGAGAGAAACCCAACTTCCACCTCCAAAAACCAAATGCAGACATGCCCGTTCTGCCTTTCATGTGTATGTGTGCGCGCGTGTATGTATGTGGTTCCGAAGGTTGCACACACATATATGTAAGGATGAATTAAAGTGGTTCCCAAGATTGCCTAACACGAGGAAAATACAATTATAGCAATCACTTTGTCTTTCAAAATGTATAAAGCATATTCTATACCCCTCTAGGAAAAGAACAGAGTACTTCTTCCAGATTCCAACTTTTTTTATTTGTCTTTTTAGAATATCTTGCAATCTAGGCATGTACGTGTATTTATTTTTATATTTATGCATCGATCTGCGGCATACCGTATTCATGTTTGTGCGTGTGCGCACATTCTGGGAGGTGTCTTAAAGAAATAATCACTACTTCAGCCGTGGTTTCACGATATGAACTGCTCACTCTTGAATATTTGTGGCCCCCCTTCCTTTACTCCTGCCCTGCTGAGTCATAAAGCATTGTAAGCGAGGTATCAGCCCTCATCTGGATTAAAATTAAATGGGGCAGGGACAGGAATGAGAGGGAGCTGGGGGAGGGAACAGCTCAAATCAAGACTGCAGCCTAGCATTTTGTATTGGGAGACAATAGTTTTAGTGTCGTGCTTACCATCAGCACACATTCATCTCTTTGCAAATGCTTATTGAGTACGATCGGGGCCCAAATCAAAGCATGTCTTCATACTCTATGCTGTAATACGTGCTTTGACTTTGACGGTTTTTTACATACTATTACAGTTAATGCAGGTTAAGTGTGCGCCTAAAGCTAAGCAAACACATTATTCACCATATGTGAACATTTTAGCGACAAGCATGGGTAACATTTTTCGATAATGTTGAAAAATTGCTGTTTTCTAATGAAAAGGATCAGTATTGCTAAACAATCAACTACCAGTAAACAGAACTTATGAGGGAAATCTTAGCTCATGGCAAGAGACGTGTGACAGATTATTCTACAGTCGGCTTCCGTTAAGGGAAATGTTAATTATTTGTTGATTTGAAGGTGCTTTAAAGCATATACAAATTTAAAAAGTTAAGAATGCATATAGTGCTTGTATCCCAAATCATTCTGCAAACATTATCAATTGGGGTTTTTTTAAATCTAGCTGAAAATGGATTATTTGTAAAACTTATTCCATCACAGAACTCTGCTGAATATTATTAGTACTATTAGCCTTCTCCAATTGCTAAAGAAGGAATCAAGCCCATTAGATATTTTACCTCCCGCACAACATCTCTCAATATATTTCATGCGGAGCTTTGCCGTTTCAGAAATTTCCATACTTTCACTTAATTTTACCGCCTGAGTTGATGTAATTTTGCTACTTCTGTTTAAGTGAGGAACAGTTTGATGGGGGAGAGGAGAAGGCAGAAAAAATGTCTCACTAAATTATGAGCATCATTTAATACATTAAATACTATAAACAAGCCAGAGGCAAACAAGTCCCTGACGGGAGAGGAAAACAGAGAGAGGAGGGGGGAAAAACCAGTCTGGAGGGAAGCGAGCAGAGGGGCAGTGGCCTGAGGGTGTTCTCCTTTCATTTCAGATGTTTCTCTGGGAGGAACAGAAGGTATATTTCTGGTCATGGAAGGAAAGAAAGAAGATGTGGGGACTAGCATATAACACGCGTGTGGGGGTAGCTGAGGAAAGCACAGCTAAAGATAATCAGAAGACCGGCAATAAAAACAAGAAAGGATAAAAACAGCCTCGAAAATATCAACCAAGTGAACATGATACCAAGAAAGACAAAAGAAGAAAAGCCTAAGAAGAGGAAGCAAGAGGGGTTACAGGATTTGGGGGTACAGAGAGGTCAAGAAAAATGAGAGGGCAGAAGAAAATTGCGTCAATAAAAAGTCAGTTCCAAGGGAGTAAGGGATAGGGGGAGCCTTCACCAAAAAACACAGGGTCATATTGAAGGGAAGAAGCTGGGGAAGACATCAGAGTGGCCTGCGGTGAAAGTTGTGTAGAGGCACTGAATTCAGCAGGCAACGGCAGACTTCTTGCCGTGCAGAAGTATCTCAAGTACTCACAGTCTCCTTCTTTCCCCCACTGAGTGCAATATATTGGTATTTTAACTTCCATCCAGCTAACAGTTCGTGGGGACGCTTCCTATTAGAGAAAATTGGAATCTTGTCTGGGTTTGGACAGATGAAAGACTCTTGAAAGCTTTACACGTTCCCAAAGCCAAATGTGATGTTTATCTCTCGGTTAGGGGATAACAGTCTGATCAGTGAGTGAAAGGAATCGTACCTGTTTTCCTGTAAGCATCAGAAGAACTGCTTTTTGAAAAGGAAAAGTGGCACCTAATAGAGGGGAATGTCATAATTTGATAAATGTAGAAATAACAGCTTTTTAATATATTTTCTCCATGCCAACTAACTTACTGATTCAGCTGAAAGCTTAGGAATTATTTGTGTATCATATCATATGGCATGGAAAACTGAACTAGTAATTCAGTGAAATACCAATGCATACATTAGCATCGGCTAGAAACGGCTCTGATTTTAGGAACTCTGTAGAGCTTCCAGACCTGATACTACAGCCACTTGCCAAGGGACACGGTCCATGACTAGGCTTAATGATACGATACACCATACTGGTAACCAGCAGGTGTGACAACCCCTGTTGCTACTGCAACTATTGAAGGTTGTTGGAGTTTGTTGACAGAGTTTTCACTTAGCGTTACTGGTAAGAGCTACTCATCTGCCCTGGATAGCTTTGTTACACGACACAGGTGGGACAGGTTTACCAGGGCACGAGCATTGGGATTTGCTCTCTTGTCCAGAAGGAGTTTGGTGACACGATAGTGGCCGCAGTGTGCGGCCACATGGAGGGCGGTCAGGTAATCCAGCGTGACATCATCCACGGGAGCTTTGTGCTGCAGTAGGTGTTTGACGCATTCCACGTGGTCCCCCTGGGCCGCCATGTGAAGCGGAGAGAGTCCGTTCTGTGGCAAAAGGAAACAGAACAGTAACTTGTAGTAACTCTCACTTAGATGGTGGCACATATTAGAAGGATGCCATCACAAATATGCCGAGTACCCCCATCACTGGAACGGAGCAGCGTCTGAGCTACAGACTGGAAGAAAAACTGAAAAAGCTACAGCCACCCTCCCCCTCCAGCAAATACAGGCAAATTTAGAGGAATATCATATAATTAAACTAAAATCAGAATTTTATCAAAGCAAAAGAGTCTAAGGGTCTTGCCTCATGATGTAATAAAACATGTCTTGGCCTTAAAAGACAGTTCTGGGGATACTCATAACACTAAGACATAGGTTGTATGTTACTTAGAGGAAAAGCACCTACTCACCCATCATCGTATTTATTAAGGAACCTATATTTTTTTCTTTAAGTGTTCAATGAAAACAACAAATTACATTGGCAAACCTGATCCCTGAGCTTCTAGGAAATGATACTTTCAACCACCACCATGGTTGGACCATTTGTTAAACCATAACACTCAAAGGGCAGTGGAAGCAGGAGTTTCATAGCCCCGTCTGGCCTTAACAGATCTTTTTGTAAATACTGAAGTCCATGGTAGACAATTAAGAGCAAAGAGAATTGTTGCTATTAATATGTATAACAAGGTGTTTTCAGAAAAAAATAATTTGAATATTTACATATTTGTCTGCCTCCGGTTTGGAACCACCTGTTTCAGTTGGAAGTTAGAAGAGGAAGTTGCCTTTACATCTAATTTCATTTTACATGCAATGAGGCACCTAAAAAACACTGCGTGTTTAGAGATCGACTGCAACAGATAAATTTGAACAGGGAACTGACTTGGTGTGGTCAAACTGACTGTTTATTTGTCACCTGGAAGGAGGGAAATATTCACTGGACAGTTCTGCTCTGCTCAATCCTCAATACAGTGGGGACGTCCAGATGCTGTCACAGCAATGCTGATGTTTTGTCCTGACTGGCAACATCTGCCTTCGGATGGCAACATCTGGGAATCCTGCCCGAAGCGTGCACAACAGATGTGGCAGGGTCTGTTCTTCTGAGCCTCTATACCTCTTTGTAAAGTGAAGGGTGTTGACACACGAGGTTCGGCAACACTGAAAATTCTGCGGAAAGCTACACAGAGCTGTTACCATGCTCTAATAACACACACACACACACACCTTGGTCCGTGCAAGCAGTGGGGCACCTCGTTCCAGGAGCAGCTCCACAACTTGGTCATGTCCACTTCTTGCAGCACAGTGGAGCGGGGTGAGTCCATCCTTAAAGTAAAAGGAGGGAAAACAAATGAGCACCTTCCCAACTGGCTGTCCTGGCGCGCTGAGGAACACCTTTCCAGGAATGCAGCCCCACAAGCATGTGAAAACGTTCCTTTTTTTGGACTCCTGACTGAAGGTGGCTCCACAACATGAAGTTTCAGCCCTATTCTTCCTTGCACCAGTAAAGGACACTCTAAGGTTACCCATTTCAGAGAGGAAGCCCATTGCGCGTTGAAATCTCTTATCAAAGAGGACAATGTGAGCACGCATTGCCTCCTCCCCTCCTTCTCCTCTGCACGGCTTTGAGATTCCATTGCCTCTCCCTGGATAATGTGTGCTGGGCCAAGGATGCTCCACTAATCAACCCTTGTCCTTTGGATTGCTTTTGATGCAGGGATGAAAAAATAAATGTTTATACTAGAAAATTTACTCTAGAACTTTATTTTTTTTTAAACAGGCAGCAAGAGAAGGAAGATTTTAAGACAGAGAAAAAGAGAAAGAGAGAAACAAACAGAACAAAACCTTTCATTTCTGAGATTGAGCGGTGAACAAAGAGCGGATAATTCTTTGCTAAAATTGCTGTGAGACCACCAACTCTGCAATATTTTTTCCATTGCAGAACACCACCCTATGCCGAAAAACTCGCTCAGGCTACTCAGCAACGATCACAGCAGTGGTAGCAAAAGATGTGTCAAGGAAAGACACTAGATAGGAGAACGCATTCTAGGTAATTCTGCTACAGTTTGGATGTTATGCAGAAAACCACAGGAAATACGAGGCAAGAAAAATGGCTGCAAGAGAATATTAGTGCTGAATAGCAGAAGAAAGGGAATGCATAAGACACAGAAACCCAAGTTTTCATCTCATTAGACCTTGATATTGTTCAGGCACGCACTCAGAGAAGTCATCAATACTCATTCGACAGAGACGGGTTTATAAAGGTGAAATGGTAACAGTTTTTAATCACAAGAAAAGCCTCCTCCCTTTGAGACACACTGCTCATCTGAGATGAGGAGGATTATTCTGGGGTGATTTCTGAAGAATCCAGTAACAGCATGATTAAAAGAGGAACACACTGGTCTGAGATACATTACTTAGAGGTTAAAAAAGTAGCAAAAATGCAAAAACATGGCCTTACCTATGGGTTAGTGACCCTGCTTCATACACAGATATACTGTTTGCCTTGCTGGAATTTGGAGGAAGTCTATATTGCTATATTTTTAGATTTGTTTTGTAAATTAAAATTAGCTCTAGGCTGCACAGTGCCGTTGCAATTGCAACATCATTTTTGGCTACGCAAACACAGCCCTGTAAGACACCACAAAAGGTAGTTCCAAGGAGTAGATCCTCCCTCACGCTCAGTTTGGAAAGCCCAGAGCACCTTTCTGCGTTGGCAGCGCAGCAAAGCTCCGCTGCGGCAAGGAACTGAAGTTTGCAGCGAGGAATTTTTCCCCCCTCACTTATCTACCGTTTTCCAGAGATTTTTCAGAACCGTGTGAAGGGTTTAGGTGTGCCTTGATGCTCACTATCTCACAGGCATCACTAAATCCCGTGGAAGCTTTGCAGAGAAATTCAACAGACGCAAGATCAAACCCGCAAACAGAATTCACGGCTGTTCAGCGCCAGGCAGATGTGGTCAATGTAAAGGAATTGGGTGCAGCTAGCTTATCTGGGGTTTGTTGGGTTTTTTTCTGGGCTGAAACTTCACAGTCCCCTAAATCAAGTCTTTTTATGCGCAACTGAGGCATATTTTTGTCTCGCTGCCAGAGGGATTCATACACCTAATTCCCGTTAGCATTACCAAGGTGAGAATATATCCCAAATGTATTTCTAGGAAAGAGATTTATTTGGTGTTTCTTTCCAGTTTCTGGCCTTTTGTGCTCTACATTTTTAATCAATGTGGGAGGTTCACTTTCCCTATCTGCATAGTGCCTTTGATGTTATTCTAGTTAATAGAACAGCAAAAGAAAGGCATAATTGTGTGAACCCTTGAAAAAAAACAGAACAAATCCCCAGAGGGAGAACAAAGAAGAAAAACACAAGCTAAAAAACCACATCAACTCCACAAGCAAGTCTAGCTAAAACAAAAATAAGAACTAAGTTGTTAAAAAGCATGATTTCTCCTCTGTTCTTATCTGTAATTCCCTCGGAAAGTAGAGATAATAATTTGGTCCCCATCCTGTTCTATCCTGTCATAGCTTTATAAATGCACCACCATGCGCTGTCTGTGCACTCTCCAGCAGGTGAGTGAAGTGACCTGCTTCGCAGCCTTCCCAGATAACCCTCTTCTCTTCCCTCTTTCTGCCCTGGGGAAAACAGCACGTATATTGTAAAAGTATTGTATATTTAATACTTTAGATCCTATTTTTGCTTATATGTTTTCTTCCAAGATGAGGGCAATTGCAAAGAGAGAGCTGTTGGAGTAGCAGAATTAGTACCTAATAGAATGAGGACAAACTGACATTAGCCAACATACACACTGGTGTACCAAATTAGTCCTTTTTTTTACCATTATCTTTTTGCAATGAACCTCAGTGCTCTGAAATCTATTGCAGGAGTTTGGCCACTTACTTCTTTAATCGTTCCATTGCTAATTGGTACACCATGTAAAATGAAGAACACATGCTGGCCAAAATGTCAAATGCATCATTTGACAGGACACGTAACACTGGGTTGAAAAGACACAGGCTTTGAAACCCACAAACACAAAGGCCGCCATGCCGGGAGACAAGAAATTCAGCAATTGTATATTTTAAGAAGGCCGACATTTATCTCCTCATCCCAAATAGTACCTAACGGAGAGTTAAATGTTGTCATCTTCCAAGTGACATCCCGCACCTGGTGGTCTGCTGTTCCTGTATGTGGTCCTCTCCCAGCTCTGGCTTTGCGATGTAACCAACGGCTGGTAGAAACGACACTACAATCCTCTCTCTACGTACGGAAGGCATGAAATTCCACCACTCCTAATTTCCTCTTACATGGCTCTCAAAATCGAAGTTAAACTTTTGCCTTTTTTTCTTGAACATCACTCCCTCGTCATTTTTTAACCTGCAAAATCGGTTCTGAATTCTGTGCGTGACTCCTAACTGCAGGGCTGAGGAAGATAAATTATTGGGATACTTCACAGCGATTAAAATGCTTTACTTCAGCTTACCGGAGAGACTGAGATAAAAACAAGCCGTGCCTTACGAGAGATTCTTAATGGGAAACGATACGGGCAGCATCTTAACAGAAGGACAGTTGCGCACATTCAGTGCTCGTTCAAACAAAGACTGATGATAGCACGTGAACATAAAAGGCCCAATTATCAAAGAATTCTTCTAAACTGCAGCTGCATATTCTCATTTTTAGAAGGGTGAAATCAAATTTTAGTATTCTGTAAGTTAAACATGCAAAATTGTCTAAATTTTCTCACCAAATACAGGCCTTTTCATTCGTTCATTTTTCATTACTACTAAACCTCATCTCTTTAAAAATGCACAAGGCAAGTCTCCGTCTTGCTCTAAGCTCTCGGAGTCTTGGCATAATTAAACACGCTCTAAAGTGTTCCTCCAGGTCTGCCATTCAAAGTACAAATTTTAAAAATACAGCAAAAAATATACCATGCATTTGCTCGAATAATAAGATACTAACTTCAATAATTCTAAATAATAGTCACTACCTATATAGCTTGCTTAGATAATCTGTGCAACATCCCCTCCCGCTCCCTTGTAAACATTACATGAATCCACTAAATTTTTTATAGTAAATATCTGCATTGTGATGAGATATTTATAATGTGACATTGCTTTAGGAATGGCAAAAACTGCCAATGAATTATTAGTGCTCTGTGCCTGTGTGAAGACTAGGAGAAAATGCCACAGCAGCATTACCGCAGGAAAAAACCCCTGTAAACATAGCGGAGTGCCAAGACAGGGCGAGGATCCTGGAACAACGGCTTTACGGTAGGAAACCCACTACCAGGTGGAAATCGCAGAGCCGTGCCTATTTTGTCAGGACGAATATATATATAAAAGCAGACGTAATTCCAAATAAATCTCCCTAGGTTCCCAAAATGAGCATTAATACGCTGAAGCACATTCACCACACAAAACCCAACCCAAAACAAATCTGAGTTCCACCCCCCTCCCACACCCCAGTTTCCTTCCTTTTCTTTTCCCATCGGTATCATACAGCTCTGCGACCGACCTTCCACGTTTTTCAGCTCCAGCTGAGCCTCCTTTCTTTTCCGCAGCCCTTCGCCAACCCAACCGGCATACCAGACCCTCTCCCCACCATTACCAGCTCCACTCCCCTCTCCAGCTCCCGCTGCCACGCTCCAGGCACACAACACGCTCACTTTCCCACACAATAAGCTTTCCGCCCCAAGACTAGATGCTCCGTTTCATTCCAGGGATTTTTTTTTTTTTTTTTTTTCCCAACAGTAACTATTCTGGACAAGAGCCTGCAAGAGGAGTCTAAAGAAAAGTCCCAGAGCAAGAAAAACTTAATTTTGATGGTGGCAGGATTCAATAGAAAGAACACAACATGTGTGGCAACTTCAGTGTCTCAGACAGGTGAACATGTTCCCCCCCCTCTTCTAAGGGTGTTTGCATTGTCCCACAAAAGTGGCAATACCAGTAAGGCCACAAAGGCCTGTGAATAACCCTGTATTTGAAAAGTAAAAAAGCATACTAAAACTAAAAAAGCCTCACATTCTTGCTCTTTGTTTTTCCCTGTGCAATTTATAGCGACAGATGATAAAAACAGAGCTATTACAAAAATTGCATTCATAAAGAATGCTCCTACAACCCTTTAATAGTCAGTTACATTTCAAGATCCCACATATCCTTACTGTTACTATTCCATTATATCAGACTATACTTTTTTAACAGAAATATATGTATGTTGGCCATACTGAAATTGCTCTGCTTTTAAATGCTTAAAATAATTCTCCCTGTAATAATCCCTACTATGTTTCAGGAAGGCTGGAAATGCCTTCCCTCTCCCAAAGTGAGAACTGATAATTGCCACCTTACTCTTGACCACGTGACATCGATTTAATCCTAAAATGAACTTTCCACCACCTTTTAGAGAAGAAGTTTCTGCATGCTGATTCCCAGCCAGTCTGCACAATTGTTTCTGAAACCCAACCCGTCTACTATCCTCGTACAGGTCAGAATTCCGGCTAAACTTTAAAATTTTAAACAAACATATGTCATTGAAGTTCTTAATTCAGGTAAACCTGTGGAGAAGATAGGTTTGTTGAAGATTTTAAATAGGAAATGTTTTAGCGTACGAAATTTTACCCGGTAATTACTCAGCAAACAAAACTCCAGATGAGGGCTTGTATGTAAACAGAAGTAGCACAAACATAGATATAACAAATCGTACCAATAAAAGTATCCTATTAATATCATTGGGAATGGAGTTTACATTTTTGCCTTAGATAGAATATAAGAGAGAAATGAAATTCCACATTTTAAAGACTTCTTTAGTAGTTAGTGGAGAAAAACAGTAAAACTTGTCAAAAATATTTAAGTAAAATATTTTAAAATATATAAGTGCGGCAAGCAGATTTACTAGCAATTCTACATCTTTATACTGTAGTAAGAAATGTCATAAAATTACAGCAAATATATTATGAAATGTGTAGAAAATAAAAATATGTAATTCCTGCAGTAAGCAGGGCTTTCCTCTGACATGCAACATTAACTATGGAACAGCAGGACACATGCATAATTTAGTCCCTTTGAAGAACGTAGGTTTTAATTATTTTTTTTTAGACAATATAGGGGCTCCTCATGGATCATTCCAGTGGAACATTTTCAAACATACAAAGATTTCACAGATTAACTCTGCAAAATTAAAGTACTGAGGCTCATCTAAAAATCTGTTAATGTGAGTTTTTGCATCTTAATTTATGCATCATCAGATGTCATGTAATAAAGCGAGTTAAAAATAAACCGAATGAAAGCAATGAGTATATTTTTAACCAAAGAGCTTGTTTTGATGTGGTATGGAGACCAAGAATAAAAGCCCAAGCTACCCGGCAATGAAATATCCTACTGGTTTTCAGTGAATCTGACCTACTGGAAGAATGCAGGCGTTCCTCAGGAGAAATGAAAAGGCAACTATGGAAAGGTAAGCGGGTTAGTACCGAGGTGAAGGAGGCGGAGTTCTGTCCTTTAAAGTACGAAACACACGGATGCATGGCATGCAACACACAACCTACCTCTTCAATACCCTACGTACTCACGGCCACAGCAAAGCACACAAGGCATGCGGACAAAGCCAAGGGAAAAGAAAAAGACACCGAGATGACATAAACAGCTGGCATGAAGGCGAGATCACGCCACAGAGACACGGACGGCATAACCCAAGCTCTGGAATCTCCCCCACTGTGAAATACAGGCAGCCGACCACCGCCGTGAGTTTTTAAGCAGGGAGAAGGCAGAAGATGAAAGCAAGAGGAAGCCGCTGAGCCTGTGCCAAGTGGGAAACGCGTGCTTTTGGATACCTTTACAGGTTTTCACGGATATCTTTGTGCTGACGGCTTTTGAGCAGCTGACAAAGGGCAGGAAGCCCAGATAATGAGAAGACTCTAAAATTAGCACCTTCCACCTACGTTGGGCAGAGTCCTGCTCTTTCAGTTTCATTCCCGACTGCACATCCATCTTTGCGGGTGAGCAGGGAAGGGAATACAGCTTGACCTCTTAAAATCCAAGATGTCCTTTATAATCATCCGGGCCAACTTGTCTAAAACAAGCATCTAAATGCTGAACAGGAAATTGGTGAATTCAATACTGTCATTCCACAGGCCAAATGGACCATTTCTGCATGACTACGGGGCTTATGAGTATGTGGAATAGCCTGACTCCAGCGGATCATCACCATTTCATGCCTCTTTACCGTGAGATTTTAGGCACTTATTGTGGAAAACCTGACCAGGGATGATTTATTGCACACCTTCATGAGAGGCAGCATCTTCCATCATCAGTAGTTTGGTGTTTTTTTTAAAAAACAAACAAACAAACAAAAAAACCCCCAAAAACAAACAAGGAGCAAGGGAGACATCATTTCATAAATAACAGAAATCAAAATCAGAATCACATATAGAGTCACACAATAATCACGATTGTCTTCCTAGCTTATGAAGCAACAAGTGGTTGACGTAATTAATATCAAAGTAACTGCAGAGGTTGAATCAGCCACAAGGGTAGCTGACTGCAACATCCTCTACCTTTCTACCTCACCAAAGACTTTTATGTCCAGCTCTAAACTCTGTGTTCTAAACCACACTCTATTACTTCGAGATATGATTTTGCAGATCAGTGCTTAAAAACCAGCAGCTTTTGAGAACGAGTCCTTTGCAGTTCAGTTCGCATAAACAACCACATTTTTCCTAGGCGACTGCAAAATCCCTTTTGAAATAATTAACCCTGCCCGTATAAATTGATGGGGGGCTTTTTGCCCTGAATGACGGCAAAACCACCCGTAAATAAAGACCAGAGTATTGGTGTGGCATTGACAGGACAACTGGGAGGAGGAAGCCAGTGAGAGTCACCTAATTTTCCGTGGTTAGTCTGGCTAACTGGCACAGTTAGTGGCTGCTGGCACAGTGTAGGTTACCCAGTATTGGCTCTTCAATAAAAAGCGCCTGCCAGCCCAATCCCGCAGTTTTCATGAGGCTTACTGTGACTGGCACAACACTGAGGAGTCAAGGGACTGACTCCCTGCACCTGGGGAGGAATAACGTCACGCACCAGTACAGGTTAGGGGTTGACCTGCTGGAAAGCAGCTCTGCAGAGAAGGACCTGGGAGTCCTGGTGGACAACCAGTTGCCCCTGAGCCAGCAATATGCTTTTGTGGCCAAGAAAGCCAGTGGTATCCTGGGTTGCATTAAAAACAGGGTGGCCAGCAGGTCAAAGGAGGTTATCCTGCCCCTCTGCTCTGCCCTGGTGAGGCCTCATCTGCAGTACTGTGTCCAGTGCTGGGGTCCCCAGTTCAAGAAAGACAAGGAACTACTGGAGAGTGTCCAGCGGAGGGCTACGAAGACGATCAAGGGAAAGGAGCACCTCTCTTATGAGGAAAGGCTGAGAGACCTGGGTCTGTCTGGCCTGGAGAAGACTGAGAGGGGAGCTCATCCATGCTTATCAATATCTAAAGGGTGGATGCCGGGAGGATGGGACCGATCTGTTTTCAGTGGTGCCCAGTGACAGGACAAGAGGTAATGGGCACAAACTGGAACATGGGAAGTTCCATCTGAATACGAGGGAAAACATCTGTACTTCGAGGGTGTCAGAGCTGCCCAGAGAGGTGGTGGAGTCTGCTCTGGAGATATTCAAAACCTGCCTGGACATGTTCCTGTCCAACCTGCCCTGGGTGAACCTGATTTGGCAGGGGGGTTGGACTACATGATCTCCAGAAGTCCCTTCCAAGCCCTACTATTTTGGGATTCTGTAAAAGGCTTAGCTGGCTCCAGACCCTTCGCTTCCCATTGCTGTGCAGCACCCATGTTCTTGCATCACATGAAGAAGTTGGACCAACTAACTGGCTTATTTCCTCAAAAAGATCAGTTTCATCAGCTTTTTCATGTATGATGTAGGTAGATTATACAAGAGACTAAAGGAAATAGTATTTCTGCCTCCTACTGTCACCAACACCTGCCATTCTTTAGTCTGATACCATAGCAAACACTCTACATAAAACAAATAACAATCTGAAAACTGAAGGTAGGATTCTGAATTTTTTCAAAAAAAAAGAAAAGTTAAAAAAAAAAATGTCTTTATAGATTATTTTTGGAGTCACAATTTAAATTTGGTCCAAGTCTCAAAAAGAGTACATTTGTGAGGAGGCAATGCTTAACACTTTTGGAGCTGTGTTCAGCCGAACTTTTTTTTTTTTTTGGAGTCATTTATAA